>CM028931.1:1843745-1976245 GCA_016801845.1 Polydactylus sextarius | reverse complement strand
TGCTAACATTAGCGTCTTTAATCACACAAGAACACAAGGAAACAACGCTGAGAACGTCTCTTTAAGTTGCAAAACCGGATGATCAACATTTGTTTCATTTCCACTCTCAGCTTTGTCTTTCGCGTTGGCTAACGGACGCACATGTAGGAAAGAATGAATGGAATGACGTTTCACACATATCTAACATGATTTCACACTAATGCTGAGTTGTAAAGTGATTGCATTAGCTCCCGTTTCAAAATAGCACAGTTACTATCTGTTGAGCTCGGCCTGACGCCAAAAACACAAAAACCTTCAGACGTTCAAGCTTCAGCTCAACGGTGTGAGGACGCGTGTTCACATGATAGTTTATGATAAACCTCTGTCATTTGTCAACGTGTTTGATCAGTGAGTAACCGATTCTTTCCGAGTTATTTTTAAAGCCACGGTTTGCCTCACAGCTACAGAAATCTGAGATTAGAGAGAAATATTTCAGGTATTTGTTTAAACAGGGAATCCACCCAGAAGCTTGGCCCGTCCTCGGGTGGAGCTGCTCTCGGCTTCATTCAGGTAAACCAGTCATACATCCGACCTGCGGTTACTCACATCGCTTTCCCACGCTTCAAACAGGTGACGCATTCCTCCGCCGCGACATTTCCGACTGTTGCACACAACAGTAATGTTTCAGAGATAAGAGAAGGAGGAGGAGGGTGATGTCACCAACAGCTGAGCAGATACAGTCACAGGAAATCAAACATATTGCTAGAAAAATCTAAACCGCCACTAAAAAAAAAAAAAATGAGACAAAAAGATTTGTCCATTTGTGCCAAAATTTTTTTGGCGAGTTCTTAGGGACTGTCTACAAAGTGCAACGCCAAAAAAAGAGAGAGATATCTGGTAAAATATTTAATAACTTTACTTTAATACACTTTAGAGTCAAATAAAATAAAGAAAATAGAGAAATATGAGTTTGTCAGATATGACAGAATGTATCATGGAGTATGAATTATGTCCAAATGTATTTTTAAGTTAAATATTAAATGTGAAAAGAATAAAAATGGTTGCTCTATGATATTTTAACCTTTTAAAATTCTGTGATTTTTTGTTTGTTTGGTTTACAGCTTTTTTGTTGTTGTTGTTGTTGTGTTATAAAAGTAATATATATTTGTGTATATTTATTTGAACATATTTGAGTTTGGTGACTAAAGGTCGAACTCACCGTGACAGAAAATAAAACACTCATTTCTTTTAAATTAACGTAATTTGGGTTAAAAAAAATTACAAAAAATTTAAGAAGTAAATGTTCTTAGTTTGTTTTTGTTTTTTTTTTTTTTTTTTTTTAAATATTTCCTATTTTTCAATTTTTATTTTTTTGTAGCAAGAATATATTCAAATGTTACATTTTTATCTCATTTTTAATGAGATTTGTTCAGTTCAGTTTAGATCAGAACATTTGATTAAAACTTGAATCGGAACAAAAAGACAAAAGAAACCAAGAGTGAAAACAACGTTTAGTGTTGAGTCACTGTTGAAGATGCAAACTTGAAGCAATGTTCTTTTCGCTCTTTTCATGTCTTTGTGCAGAAACAAGACACACCTTAAACACACCTTTACACACACACACACACACACACACACATTAACACAGAGGCGATGACAGGATGTTTCACACTGACGAAACAGCGTTTTGAAACAAAGATGAGGGTTAAACTTCCTTCTTTAGACTTTAGACAATTTCCTTTTTGCCTTTTTTACTTCATGTGAATTTTACAAGTTTCTATATATAAAATCTTCTGTAGAAGATGAGACGACAGGAAGAACAATAATCTGGATCTAAAGAGAGAGAGAGAGAGAAAAAAAAATTAACTGAACTCAGCAGATGTGGAAAACTACTGCGACGACAGCGAGGAAGTGAGTCAAATTAAAGATAATTGAAGTCAGCGTCATCATTTCACAAAAAAAAAAACCCTCCAACACATGTTTCTGATTTATTTTCTTTCATTTTAGTTTCACTTTTATACCAATTGAATTCAATCAATCAAGTAAAAACATCAAATAAACATAACAACTTCAAACAAATGATCTTTCCTCATCAACGGTTGATTATTTATATATATATTTTTAAAGATAATTAACTAAAACCGACAAATAAAAAAATTAAAAAGTGTGAAAATTCTTGGAGCCTTTGGATATTTTGTCACTGTAACGTCTGAGGAATCTTTGCAACATGGAGCGAAACCAGCAGATCAGAGACGAGTCGAGACACGTTTGCTGCATTTCCTGCTGATGTTTGACACGAGACATTGTGACGTTGTGACGTTGTAGCGTTGTAGCGTTGTAGCGTTGTAGCGTTGTGACATTGTGACGTTGTAGCGTTGTGACGTTGTGGCGTTGTGACGTTGTAGCGTTGTAGCGTTGTGACGTTGTAGCGTTGTGACGTTGTAGCGTTGTGGCGTTGTAGCGTTGTAGCGTTGTGATGTTGTAGCGTTGTAGCGTTGTGACGTTGTAGCGTTGTGGCGTTGTAGCGTTGTGACGTTGTAGCGTTGTAGCGTTGTGACGTTGTAGCGTTGTGGCGTTGTGGCGTTGTAGCGTTGTAGCGTTGTAGCGTTGTAGCGTTGTGGCGTTGTAGCGTTGTAGCGTTGTAGCGTTGTAGCGTTGTGGCGTTGTGGCGTTGTAGCGTTGTGGCGTTGTGGCGTTGTGGCGTTGTAGCGTTGTGGCGTTGTGGCGTTGTGGCGTTGTAGCGTTGTGGCGTTGTGCGTTGTAGCGTTGTAGCGTTGTGGCGTTGTAGCGTTGTAGCGTTGAGACGTTGTGAGCGTTGAAGCGTTGTGGCGTTGTAGCGTTGTGGCGTTGTAGCGCGTTGTGGCGTTGTGGCGTTGTGCGTTGTGGCGTTGTAGCGTTGTAGCGTTGTGGCGTGGCGTTGTAGCGTTGTAGCGTTGTGACGTTTTGGCGTTGTAGCGTTGTGACGTTGTAGCGTTGTAGCTTTGTGATGGCGTTGTGACGTTGTGACGTTGTAGCGTTGTAGCGTTGTGATGTTGTAGCGTTGTAGCGTTGTGAGCGTTGTGACGTTGTAGCGTTGTGCGTTGTAGCCAGCGTTGTAGCGTTGTGGCGTTGTGGCGTTGTGGCGTTGTAGCGTTGTGGCGTTGTAGCGTTGTAGCGCCATTGATGGCGTTGTGACGTTGTGGCGTTGTGGCGTTGTGGCGTTGTGGCGTTGTAGCGTTGTGGCGTTGCGTTGTGGCGTTGTGGCGTTGTGACGTTGTAGCGTTGACGCGTTGCGCGTTGTGAGCATTGTGGCGTTGTAGCGTTGTGGACATTGTAACGCGTTGTGACGTTGTAGCGTTGTAGCGTTGTGACGTTGTGATGTTGTGACGTTGTAGCGTTGTGATGTTGTAGCGTTGTGACGTTGTAGCGTTGTGACATTGTAGCGTTGTGACGTTGCATTGTGACGTAGCGTTGTGACGTTATGATGTTGTAGCGTTGTGACGTTGTAGCGTTGTAACGTTGTAGCGTTGTGACGTTGTAGCGTTGTGACGTAGCGTTGTAGCGTTGTGATGTTGTAGCGTTGTGACGTTGTAGCGTTGTGACATTGTAGCGTTGTGACATTGTAGCGTTGTGACGTTGTAGCGTTGTGACGTTGTAGCGTTGTAGCGTTGTAGCGTTGCCAGCGTTGTGGCGTTGTGGCGTTGTAGCGTTGTGGCGTTGTGGCGTTGCCAGGACGCCAGCGTTGTGATGTTGTAGCGTTGTGACGTTGTAGCGTTGTGACGTTGTGGCGTTGTGACGTTGTAGCGTTGTGATGTTGTGAGCGTTGTGACGTTGTAGCGTTGTGACGTTGTAGCGTTGTGATGTTGTGACACTTGCATTTGTTTCTGTGAAAATCAGACGTCAACGAGTTTGTTTAAAAAAATAAAACGACTGCAGAGTTTTTGGAGTTTTTAAACATTTTTAAATGACTTATGACTTAAATGACCCATCTGACATGTAGCCGGAACACACACACACACACACAATAAACACACACACACACACACAATAAATAAACACACACACACACCAGAGGCTTCCATTCTCTTTCTTCTATTTGTGTTTTTCTGTTGAATCAGGGAGGAAGGTCAAACTGAATCGTAGTAACAACGTGGTAAACGTTTCATTCTCCGTCGTCGTGTTTGTTAAACTCCACAGCTGATAAACGTCCATGACCCGTCGACCGCATGAATCACAATTTGTGCGTTTGTGTTTTGACGTCGATAACGAGAGGAAAACGCTGCAGAGTTGACCTTTGACGACTATCTGCTCTGAGATGATACGAAAACACTCCTACACACACACACACTGGACCGTGAGTAAAGAGATATTTATAGAAAACCTGAGGGTTTACCAGTAAAAAGATGACTGTGGGAAAAAAACACAACTGATTCAGAGTTCATCTAGGAAACACCGGCAGTGTTAATGTGATGGTGCAGACGGATTTCAGCCGGTTTGCTCCCGTTGAAGAACATTTGCTCCTCTGGTTCAATGAATCATGTCTTTGTGCAAAATAAAATGGAAACGGGGACAAAAACTAGAACTGGAACTGGAACTGGAACGAGTCCACTGGTTGAATAACGAGAGAGAACCAGGTCGACCTGAAACAAACACAAACAGAAAGAGAAAGAGAAACACCACAGGACGTATCTGAAAACTAGAATATAAAAACAAAACCTGGATTAACCTGATTAGGGTTCGGAAAATTGGAAGATATTCACAAATTCCGGACTAGTCGATGTCACAAATGACACTTTCTTTCTAACTGCGCTAATGTTAAACTACAACCACGTTTTAATCCAAACCAGCTGTTCTCTGTCTTGTAGGACTTGCATTGCTCCTCGTTAGCAGCGCTTAGGGACCGTCTACAAAGTGCAACACAAAATTTTTTGGAAATGAATAGAAAAGTAGCCTAAAAAATTAAGAATAGGCTCTTGTTTTTATGCCACCTTCTGAATTCAGGGGGGAGTTTAGCATTCGCTAACGTTAGATGCCACTGAAGAAGAAGAAGAAGTGTCTACGACAATTATACACAATCATTTGAGAGTGAAGTACCGACAGACCAGAAACTGACAGGTACATTTACAGGAATTCAGCCATTTCCACTCAGCTCCACCAGAGTAACAGTCCCGGCAACACTCAGGAACCTTTTCGGGTACTCCATTGGGCCCCCAGAACTTGTTGGGCGGGGTTTTAGGTTGACTCGGTGGTGATCGGTTGCAATTCAAAACGGCACATGACACAGTCAACAAAGAATCACCATTTTTAAAACTCAACCTGTTCCTGAAAAGTTCCTGACCCCTAAATTTTCCCCCAGACTTTCCTGGTGGAAACATGACTTTTATAAGAGAACAGACCCATCAGTCATTTTGTGGGCTAACGTTAGTAGTTTGAATTTGATGCAGGCGGAAAATCGTAGCCAGTGGAGCTTAATGAGCTGAGGCTGGTTGAAGACCAGATTTATTGTTGCGTTCTGGACCAATTGTAGTGGTCTGACAGCCCAGGTCTGGAGACCTGTTAGAGGGACGTTAGTAGTAGTAGTCAAGGTGAGAGATAAACATAAGGTTTACTAGTCTGAGGCAGAGTTCACGGTCCAGCTTTATGATGCTAACACAAGTGAGCTATTCTGGTCTGGTCTGGTCTGGATTCTACAGGAGGATCTGGACCTGGATGAACCTAAATGACCTTAAACCCAGATCAGAAGATAAACAAGCATAGAGTGAGTGAACCCTTCTTCTTTTTTATTTCACTACGTAAAAACCGACGTAAACCAAAAGTTGATCAACATCCAGATCAGTAAAAGTTGCTGAGTCACAACGAGGATCGAAGATCAGCAGAGAAGAGTTGATGATATCGAGGAGGATGTGAGTGTTTCCTGTGTGTGGGCGGCGCCGTGACTGATGCGATGAGGGAAGCGATGTTTGGTTTGAGGCCTGTCGCTGCCGCGTTTAGGAAAAGTTTACGTGAAACATGTTTAGACAGTGAGATGAAGTCGGGTCAGACATCAGGTCGACCCGTGACTCGTCTTCTGAGCGAGTGAATCGCTGCGGTTTCAATAACAAACAGACACGTTTGTTAAAACAATGAAACATCGAGCGATCGCGTCAACGTTTCTCACGTTTTTAAACAAACGACGCCGTCGTTTTCCACTTTGACACAGATTCAAATATAAATATGAAAATACAAGAAACATGTTTTTCACAGAGATAGTTTTTAAACTGTTATATATATATATATATATATATATATATATATATATATATATATATATATATATATATAACATATAGATAACAAAATATATATAACAAAATAGAGTATAAAACTATATAACTAAAATAATAACTATTAACTATAAAATTAATATAAATAAAAAAGACACCTTATTTATTTTACAGAAATTGCTTTGAATATTTTTTAATCTGTGAAAAACAAAAAGTTTGGTAAGATGGAAAAAAAAATACAAAAAAAGTACAGTTTTCATAATTTATCTTATGTTTATTTTTATTTTATTAGTTTTTTTACAATTAATTCTTTTGAACATTTTTCTGATCAATAATATTTTCGAAAAAAAAACAAATAAAAAAAAAACAACAAAAACAAAATAAAATAAAAAACAACAAAAACAACAAACAAACAAACAAATTCATTTTTTAATGTTTTCACAGAATTTTATTAATAAAGTCCTGAGAAGAAATTGTGTTTTTTTTAATTTTATGTAATTATTTTACTTTTTTTTATCATATTAATAATATTTTTAAAAATATTTTCAGAAACTTAGAAAGATACAAAAAAACAACAAACAAAATAAATGATTATTTTTTTAATCATTTTCACAGTTTTATTAATGAAGCCCTGAGAGGAAAGTGATGTTTGTCGACTTTATGCTACGTTAGCGTTAGCATTAGCACTAGCGTTAGTGTTAGCATTAGCTCAGTCACTTGACCCAGTGACTTGAGGCCGTAGCTTGTGACTCTGCTGTAACGTCGTCGTCGTTGTGGTTTTCTCCTGAATTCTGTTTGTTTCATCAAACTTCCTCCTAAAAATACACAAACGTCAACCGTGAGAAGCAGAAGTTGATTCACCTTCGGCTTCTTCAACACACGGACGACGAAAATGAAGAGAAAGTTCAAACGAAAACAAAGGTTGAGTCACAGCTGATTAGAAAACAAAGATATTGATCCACTTCCTGTTTCCAGCCGCTCGATCGACGACATCGTTCAAAAGCGTCGTTGCTAAACGTCAGACAACGGTTAGATAAAAGTTTAAATCCCCGTTGACTCATCGCGAAGTCGCGAGAAAAATAAAGATAAATAAGATTCAAAAAGCAAAATCGACAGGTTTTAAAGTTTGTGTCGTCACGGAGACGAGGCTTCTCACTTCAGAGTAACTTTTATTGTGACGTCACGTGTCCGGAGCGACGTCACTTCCTGTTCAAACACTTTGTCGTCGGTTAACGAGGTCAGAGGTCAAACTTTTTAACCTTCAACCTCGTTTTTATTGTTGCTACTGGAATCAAGTTACATATGAAACGATTCAACAAACAAACAAACAAACAGAATAAATAAATAAATACATAATTAAATAAACTAACTGATAGAAAATAAATACATCTATTAATTGATAAATATATATAAAATATATATAAAGATAAATTATTAATAATAATAATAATAATCTGTAGTTTCCAACAATCAGACAGGGAATAAATAATGATAATAAAATAATAATACTAATAAAAATAATAATTCTGTTTGTCCAGGAAATGTTTGTTTTTATAAATAACAACATAATAAAAAAAATACACAAAGTAAAAATACTAATAAAAAGTTAGAATAAACAAACATGAATCAGCTGATCCAGGATCAGACACCAACGTTTTAAAACTTCTGTCAAAAATAATTAGAAAAGTTTTGTAAAAAGAAAAGTTTCTACTTCGACATCTGGATTTTTTTTGTTTCTATTTTTAGTTGTTTTAGTTTTTTTCCAGCTTTTACAACCAGTGTGTGTGTGTGTGTGTGTGTGTGTGTGTGTGTGTGTGTGTGTGTGTGTGTGTGTGTGTGTGTGTGTTAACACATGAATGACACGTGACAGGAAGTGCGAAGAGGAAGCGATGGAGCAGATTTAAAGAACAAACTGTCTTTTAACATGAGACTGTGCTGCCCCCTAGAGGCCAACAACTGTAGGTTCAACCTGTCAATGAATTTATAACCAATAACTGTTTGTTCTGATTTAATGAGACTTTGAAATATGAAGGAAAAATATGTCAAAAATTAAATAGAAATATAAATTAAAATCTAATAAACCACACCAAAGATTTATTTTGTGAATTTGAGTAAATGTTTATTTTTAAGAATAAAAAAATATTATTAAAATTAAAATGATCGTGTCAAATTTGACACAATAATTATTTTCTAATGAATTAATTTATTTAAAATAAAATAGTGACTAAATAATCATAATACAACAGATATTATAATTAACTGATTCATTTAGAAAAACTGAAATAAATCATTTCATTTATAAACAACTTTTTTCATTTTTTTTGTGCCTGAATGGTTGAACTTATATTTATAATTTATGATAATATATAATATATAACCTCATTAATTCATTAAAAAAGACTTAAATAAAATATAATTTAAAAAATAATAATAATAAAATAATAATCCAAAGATTAATAATATAAAATTTTAAAAATGTGCAGTGATCTCGATAATTCATAAAAATAATTATAATAATTTTTCTCTTTATTTTTAATTATTTTTCAATAAATTTATTTTTTATTTTTAATTGTATTTATATACATTTATATTTAAAATATTATTTTATTTATTCATATTTATTTTCTAATCGTATTTCTATATATTTATATTGACTCGTATTTTTTAAATATTCTTTTTTTTTTATTTATTCGTGTTCTCTGACGCGAGGGGCTCGTGTTTCCTTCCTCTTCCTCCTCCTCTTCGGAAACGGGATGTGATGTAAATACACACTTTTTTTTTTTTTTTTTTTTTTTTTTGTTCCTCCGTGGAGCTGAGCTGCTTCAACAGGCTGTGGAGGGAAAAGCACGAGAAGTTTAAAGTAAAAACGAAGCGTCGAGGAGACAAACAAACAAATAAACAAAAAAACAAACAAACAAAGCGAGCGTCGGTTCAACTTCAACATGATCCACTGAGGTTGTTTCTTTCTTTGTCTCCGTCCGGATTAATAATCCTCAGAACCTGGACCGGAGCGACGAGGACAAGAAGAAGAAGAAGAAAACAAAAAAAAAAAAAAGAGAGAGAGAAACGGATCAAACCGGAGAAGTTTGTTGTTGTTGTGGATCCGGAGTCAAACTGCAGACAGGTAAACAAACAAACAAACAAACAAATTAAATGTTTCTATGTTTGTGTGAAGAAGAAGAAGCAGAGACTCGATCAGACTGATGGAAAAAAAAAAAAAGTTTGGAGCATGACAACAGATCTGAGATCAGTCTGAGGCCTGCACGTGATTGATCAGTCAGTCTGCAGAGACAAGAGCATAAAACAGGCTCAACGTTCTGTAGAGTTGGCAGATTAAAGTAAAAAACAACAACAACGACAATAAAACTCATGTGGTGAAACTCAGACGCATGCAGTACCTCGTAACAACCTGACGGTGTCGCTACAAAACGAAAAAAAACAAAAACCACGCCGCTTGTTCGTCGGCGGCCATCTTGGCTACGTCAGCAGGAAGTTATGGTCACGCGATGCGGCCGTCGACATTCGTCATGTCGCGTGACATTAAGATGGCCGCCGTAGATCGCGATCTCGTTGTTTTTGTCGAGTTTCGTTTTTTTTAATCTGCAGGCACTTCGTACAAAAGATTAAGAGAATTGAAGCTAACTTATCGCTAACCGCTAATCCATAACGTCAGCAACGTTAGCATTAGCTAGCAATCGCTAGTTGTCACTTGGCTAATGTTTTCCATTCATCTGATAACTGAATAGCCAACTTGATGGACGCCATCTTTGTTTATTTGTTGTCGTGGAAATGTGTTGCATAGTTTTTTACTTAGCAACTAGCGACGACTTCTGACGTCATCATCAAGTCGTCGCTGTCGATCTCCTGTTGGTCAGGAAAACTGCCGCTATTGTTTCCGACAAACCTGAGCTAGCTACCTAGCCAGCTAGCCTAACTTGTCTTTTTTTTTGAAGACGTATGTTTGTTGAGTTTACAGTTTGAAGTTGGTGGACATCAGTGATTGGTGGTCCCACCTTCTTGCTTCACAATAAACACGTAAAACTGAAGCTAAAGTTACCGATAAACATTCTCTAGCTGGCTAGCTAGCTAGCCAAACAGTCAATAGCTCAGGTGCTATTAGGAAAAATGTCCTCATCTATAACAATTAATATTCAGCTTTCGAAAGTGAAACTAAAACGTCCGTATCGGCTCCTGGTGGCTGGTTGCAGTATGACTCATAAGCTCTAAGTGACGCTGACTCCTGATTGGTCGAGGCGGGGGGGGGCGTGTTGATGATGTCACTGCCGTTAAAGATGGCGGCGCCCGTGTTTTGGATGTTTTAGCTTTTTTTGTTTTTCTTTTTTATTGAACAACAGTGTTGAAATTTTTTTTGACGGTTCATGCTTTTTAACTTTCAGCTAACACGCGTCTGTCGTCATGGAGACAGGCGAGGGAGTTGCCGCGGTGGTTAACGAACTCGTTACGTACATTAACGAGGATTCGATCACATTAGAAAACTGAGCGTTTTCCTTTTGTTAAAGTTTAAAAACCTGTAAATATGGGAGGAATGTGAACGAAGTCGAAGCCTCGACGCCCTGCAGGTAGATTTTTTCACCGCTTGGTGTTTGTGATTTATTGTCTCTTGAACAGACTGTGAGAGCAGCCCGGAGCTACGGAGTCTCACAGTGATTTCACAACACGTTTTGGCTCGGACCACAAAACAAAACAACAACCTAAAACTAAAACAGCTCATTGTTGAGCTGCAGGACTCAGCTCGAGTTCGGTAAAACCGGTAAAAGTGTTGGATTATATCCGCGCCGTCCTGCTTTGTAAGTTGAAACATTTCAGATCCCAAACATGTTGCGACGAAACGTCAAATCAAAACATGTCTGCGATGTTGAAGGGCCCAGGTGCAGGTTCTAGTTGTAGTTCAAGGCTCCAGCTCTGAACAGAAACAGAAAAATCTATCGACAGATGATGATGATGATGATCTAAAGGTAGATGTGGTGATGAAGCTTCATCGTGGTCTTCATGACGTTAGCATCGATGGTTTTCAGCTAGGAGGCTTGAACTGCGACGTTTAGCTACAGTTCACACAGTTAGCATCAAGCTGGATCTCTTTAATTGCTAAAATGCTAATGTTGGCTAACATTAGCTTGGGTTCTAGTTTTTCGTTGACGTCCTAATTTTAGCGAGTTAATGTAGCATCAAGCTAGATCCTGCATTTTTTGCTAAAATGCTAACTTTTGTTTTAAAGTTTTAAACATTTAATGCTAATGGCAACATTAGCTTGGATGTCTTGGATGTTTTTTGCTTCAGTAGAAGACGTGATGTCCTAAAGTGTCAAAGCTAAAGTCAGCCTTAACGTTAGCGGCCATTAGCTAACGTTAGCTAACTGACGTCATATCGATACGTCAGCTGACAAAAATCATGTTTGCTCTGGGCTCATTATTGTAAACGCTGACAGTGACAAACCAGATCTACCTGCTAACGGTCTAGTGACGCCTTCCAGCTCTTCCTGGAGGATCTGGAGGTGTTCCAAGACTAGATTAGATCTGTGAGATCCAGGTCCAACACCAGTGGGATGAACCCAGATGAGGTTTTCTAGATTTGCCCAAAAACATCCTGATTGGATGCTCAAACACCCCGGTTCATCCTTCGACATCAAACCGTTTTTCAGAAATCTTTGCTCTCGCTTTCCAATAAAAGATCATTCATCCCATTCCCAATATCTACAACATGTACGACATTAGATCCAGATCTGCTCTAAACTCTGTCCAGCTCCTCCTGGAGCCAATAATGAGATCTGTGAGTCTTC
Organism: Polydactylus sextarius; assembly: GCA_016801845.1. NCBI lineage: Eukaryota > Metazoa > Chordata > Actinopteri > Polynemidae > Polydactylus > Polydactylus sextarius. The sequence goes on along the minus strand of CM028931.1, from coordinate 1,964,227 downwards.
AAGTCAACGATGGAACTTGTTTTAGAGACTTTATCTCTCGTGTCTGCAGCAGATTGCAGCTGCTTTCCAGCGAAATCCACTAGAAGTTTTAGATGAATGTCTCCAAAGACATTTAACCTCAGATCATGAGGTCAACATTAAAGAAAAAAAGTCTTTGACCCCTCAACAAGCCTTTCATCTGACTGATGATGCCTCTTGTGTATCAAAAGCACTTGAGCCACTCTTGGAGGGGAAGCATCACATTACAGATGAGTGTAAATGAGAGGAGTTTCCATCTGCAGCCAGAAGCTCATTAAAGCATTAGACAAACCACAGGGAGCTGTTGCTGCTGTTGCTGCTGCTGCTGCTGCTGGAGGGAGGAGGCAATCATCCATCCAATCAGGCAGAACTTCACTGAGGAGATGATTAATTGGTACAAATCGCTGCAGGGTTGATACCTGATATCATCATGATTTATTTTATTATCTTCAGAGACGTCAGAGCTCATCTCCACATCTTCTGACTGTGCACTGAACTGTTTGTGCTCAAAGTCAAATAGTTAACAATGAAAGTACATTCAAACGTATCTAAATTGTCATTTTTTAACCACTAATAAAGCTCAAAATATCACTTCACTTCAGCAGTAGCATGAATAGGGTCCCTACACATAAACTGAAGTACTGATAACTTAGTAAGTGAACCCAGAGTTTATTAAAAACACTGTTTTACAAGACTTACCTTAACTAATGACCTTTGACTGGTGACCAGCTATAGCCACAGTTATATAGATGGATGATAGATGGTTCTTCATGGACACATTGACCTGTTGTTCAGGAAAAAGCTACTGATCCATCTAATTGTGGCTATAGCTGGTCACCAGTCAAAGGTCACTAGTGAAGTGATATTTTGAGCTTTATTAGTGGTTAAAAAATGAAAATTTAGATACATTTGGCTGACTGCCCCATTTACTTTCATTGTTAACTATTTGGTTGTGAAAACAAAAGACAGTCAAACTTGATATTACTTCAACTTCCTTCTACGTTAGCTAACTTAGCCATTTTAACTAACGCCAGCGTGGTTAATCTTTAAAATGAGACAGTTAAGTCTCCATCTGTGACAAAAGACGCAGCTTTAGTCCCGTCACCACGAACTTTAAACTTTAGAATCATCCTGGTGAATTAATATTGATCGGCCACCTCCCCCGGTGCATGCTGGGACGTCGGCGTGAACCAGAATCAGCTGAGTTCAGTGATCTCATCGATGCTTTTTAACTTTGACGTCGTAAACACAAATGTTTGTTGAAAGTTAAACGTTCCTGCAGCTTCATTTTGTGGTAACTCTGCCTCACGGAGAAAGATGATCTGCTCTGCCCCCCCCCCAACACCACCACCACCACCACACTGCTGACAGAGTTATGATGCCCTGCATACCTGTGTGTGTGTGTGTGTGCAGTATGGTATGGATATACACCCAGTGTGTGTAGTCTTTAAACTTTAAATGCCTCCAGGTGTGTGCAGTTCAGATCCGATTCTTTCGTTGAAAAATATTCAGGTGTGTCCGTTTTCGCAGCCATCTTGGCTCCCCTGGCGTCGCCGTCGTCCTTCCCCCCGTCACTCAGCTGGAAGCTGGACGTGTTAAATCAAGCGCTCCTCGCATGCCTCGGATACCAGCTGCTCTTTTTTTAAACCATCGTCGTTCTACGTTGTCACCTGCTCTCAGGTTGCGTTAACGTTTGAGGCCAACGAGAGAGAAATATATATATATATATTGGTTTGTTTTGAGTTGAAATATTCCAAATATGAAATATTGGAATATTTATCATCATAGAAGTTGAACTTCTATGATGGTTTCCTGTCGGTAACCAGCTGGAAGTCTTTAGTGTTGCACTGTCATCACAGGCATCTGGACACAAGTGTGTGTTTTAGTGTTTATTATGTTGCATAATGATGCAGACTGAGGGAGCGATGCTGCTCTCAGACTGAAAACAGACGCCGTGTTTCATAATCGATCACTCATCGATCCCGGATCCTCCAGTAGGGGGCGATCTGACCGAAATATCACATCACTGTCTCTTTTTTTTTCCCAAAGAATCAAGATTCTCCCCAATGCTCAGGAAGTTGTGAAAATTGCAGCAATTTTTTGAGTCTGAACATCTGGACTGAGCTGCTACATGGAGCGATTTTATTTTGAAAGGTGAAGCAGATGCTAGCTAGCTAGCGCCAGTAGTTCTGCTAGATTTAGCGTGCTAGCTGTTTAGCAGATAACAACAAGCTAGTTTGCAAAGATTTAACGGTTCATCCTGTTGTCAAACTATGAAGTTTATTAATAACTGACGTCAGATCAGATCGGACTCACTGAGACCTGATCCAGGACTTTAGCCCTGAGCGGTTTGTTATTCTTATTAGCTGCTACATTGAAAGACTTTAATTTGAAAGGTCAACAGATGCTAACCAGCTAGTGGTGGGTGGTGATGGTAGTTCTGCTGCAGTTAGCATGCTAGCCTGACCCAATCAACCTGACCTGATCAAGGACTTTAGACCAGGACCAGGACTAAGATCAGAACAACTGTGGTGTTTAAGGACATAGTTGGTTGCTTGAAACTCAAAGTTAAAGGTTCAACACTTCCTGTTTTCACTCTGATTTTATTCTGAAAGTCTTGACAGAGATTTGTTATTGTTATTAGCTGCTACAATTTTAATTTGAAGGGTCAACGGATGCTAACCGGCTAGTGATGGTTGGTGACGGTAGTTGCTGCTGCAGTTAGCGTGCTAGCATGCTAGTTAGCAGAGAATGGACGTTTCATCTTGATGTCAAACTACAAAGTTTATTAGGAACTAACTTGAGATCAGATCAGACTCATTGAGACCTGATCCAGGACTTTAGGACCATCAGAGACCAGGATCTGTATCTGAACATCTCATCTGATGTGTCACGTGCCTGAAACCACCAGAGATGTTGGTTTGAGTTCATGTCAAAAGTGTCTCGGTTTAATTCACGTTCGACTCTTCGTCGTGCCGTCGGACCACAGTCACGGTGTTGATGGTCGAAGTGAACGGCCACACTGGACGACGGACGGACGGAGCAAAAAATAGAAGTACAAATAACAGTTTAGAAGCTGTCTGAGCGTCTCACAAGCTGTTTTGATGGTAAGTTTGGCGAAGTCGCCGGCGTTTTTTGACTCGGACGTTCCCCCAGTTTGGTCGATTGTTTGAATGATTCACTTCTGTTGCTTTTCTTTTCTGTCGCGTCGCTTTACTTGCTCTGCTCTGTTTTGCTCTCAGTGAACTCTGTCTCATTCACCACCACCCCTCCCTAATCACGGAGAGAGAAAAAGAAAAAGAGAGAGAGACATGCAGATTCCTGTGTGTAAAAGTAAGAGAGAGAGAGAGAGACTTGGAGAAAGGCATGTGGATTCCTGTGTGTTTGTGTGAGCGAGAGACATAGACACAGACACAGAAAGAGAAAGAGAGAGAGAGAAAGAGAGAGAGAGCTCTGGGTTGCGTTGAATGTTAGGAATGTTGAGGCTTTTGGCTTCGGTTTGTTCTGACGGAGGAGGAGGAGGAGGTGGAGGAGGAGGGGGGTAGAACGAGCGGAAAAGGAGGATAGAGGGAGGAGACGAGGAGGAGGGAGGGAAGGGTGAATGAGATAAAGATGGAGGAGAAGCAAAACAGGCTGCAGCTTCTGGTTTTTGTCTAAATTCACTGAGTGTTTGTTTTAAATATTAACACCACAGATAACAGTTGAGACAGTTGAGCAAGTGGAGGCGAGTCAGACTCCCCCTCAAGAAATAATTTACGTCTTGTTTTCACAACCAAATAGTTAACAATGAAAGTAAATGGGGCAGTCAGCCAAACGTATCTAAATCATCATTTTTTTTAACCACTAAATAAACTAATAAAGCTCAAAATATCACTTCACTCGTGGCCTTTGACTGGTGACCAGCTATAGCCACAGTTAGATGGATGGATCAGCAGATTTTTCCTGAACAACAGACCGATGTGTCCATGAAGAACCACCTATCATCCATCTATATATCTGTGGCTATAGCTGGTCACCAGTCAAAGGTCACTAGTTAACGTAACTTCAGAGAAAATTGATTCTTTATGATACAGAACGACGTTCTAAGATGTTTCCAATCTTAGACAACAACAATCTGGAACACTTTTCATCACCAGTTGTTACGAAAACAAGATATTCTTCTTTTTGGTGCTAAACGCTGACATCATTTCCCACGTTTCCATATCTGTCATCCGTGCTTCTCCTGTCATCTTACACTTTTTACACTACGTTTAACTGAAACCTGGTAAACATTAGTTGTTTGTATAGATCAGGGTTCAGTAGTTCAACTTTTCATTCCCTTTTCACATTGGAAATCATCAAGATAATGATCATGAAGGTGCCTGATTTCTTGTAGCAAGACTTTCAGGATATATAACTTTAGCAATGTATTCTTGGTCTACTACTAAAATGCCTAAACTACTTCAACTGGCCTTTAAAAGTACCTGAGATCTCCTTCCAGTTTGACACAACAAAAACCTCAGCCAGGAGGTACACTGGGAAACATTTAGTATCAACTAGAAGTAGTTGATTGGATGTAAAAGTTGGTCTGAAACTAGAAAAATTCTGTTTCTGGTTTCTCAAAAGTAAGAAGGATTTGTTTTTCCACCGTTTACAAGATAAAACAAGGAATGTTTAGGTGTCACTCCAAGATCTGGAAAACTTCAGAATAGACTTTTTTCTTTGTTTGTTTCAATAACGAGCATTGTCATTAGTTGCAGCTCTAAAACCGCCAGCAGTGACCAGAAGTTTTTTTTTTTTCGAACCGTGACGACGTCGTTTAAATCTAACCAAAGCCACAGAGGTGGTTTTTATTGGTTACAACAACCTGTTGCATAAACATTTCTCACTTTACAGCCACATTGGGTCCAGAAATTGTGTTGTCTTCATAGTTTTAGGCTTGAATTCAATAAAAAAATTAGTCATTTCTTTGTTCAGTATCAAAAAAATTCCTGAAATACTCAGATTGCAAACAGTTTATGATTGAGCCTTTTTGTTACACAACCAACTCCACAGTGTTGATCATTACTGGGTCATGTTTTGAAAACTGGAAATGATCAGCTAGAGTCTTTCAGCGTCTCTGTCTCCTGATTGCTTTTGCTGCGTCTCTCTCCATGTTTTTTTTCCTCTCGGGTCATGTGATTTTGCTGTAGAGATGAGCAACAGTGCAGGAATCTGAGCTGCAGCCAACACATTACACAAAGCCCTCTCTCCCTGTCTCTCTCTCTCCCTCGCGCTCTCTGTTCCTCAGTCGTTGCCAGAGAATAAAAAAAAAAAATGAACTGCCGCTCTCCCGTCCAGCTCGGCTGAAGTGAATGAACTCACTTCCTGAAGTCTGAACAGATCTACGTCAGAGACAAAAGACACAAGGGACAGAAAAAGGGAAAGATGATTTTCAAGAGCTGATTGTATTCGTCTGTATCCGACAGCAAAGTCTTTACGGTTCTGTCATCGTGGAACAGTCAGTATCTCACAGCGTTGCCAACTTTTTCAGCTCAGCTTGGAGTGAGACTTGTTCCCAGGGTGGGGGTGGGGTTAACTGAATGGTAAATATGCTAGTTTTCTACAGCACTTTTCTAGTCGTATCGACCTCTCTTAGCACTTTGGTGATGACACATCATGAGCAGTAGACAAAGGACACTTTGGTGTAAGGACCGGAGTCGCCAGGAATCGAACCACTGACCCTACGATAAGTAGACGACAGGCTCGACCTCCTGAGCCCACCCCGTACTACAAGTCATGTCCAGATATCTGTCCGGTACAGTTCATTTTTTTATGTTTATAGTATATAACATGAATAAGTGCTACAGCGACTTTGCTAACGTCATACCGAGAGATCCTGGGTGATCCTTGCTGAATTCCTAAAATTGCACAAACTGCACAGATGTTTTAATGTCATGTATCTTGGAGTGATGAACGCGCTTGCACCTTTTCAGCATCTGCTTGAACTGTCACAAACCACCAGAGATATTGGTTTGATTTATTTTTTAAATGCATCTTGGTTTCATTTATATTTGACTCCGGGTTTTTGCTGCGGAAGAAGGCCTTTGTATGACAGTCAGACCACAGTTGCAGTGTTTATGATCGATCCAAACAGCCAACAACTGGAAGACGGAGTAAAACACAGAAATACAAATGATAGTTTAGAAGCGGTTTGACCATTTCACAAGTTGTTTTGATGGTTAGCTGGATATGTGGTTACAGTAGGAATATACCATCAGTGGCCCAAAGAAATAAGTCTTGAATGAGAGCTTGCATGGATTTGATGTTCGCAGTTCATCAATAGTTTGAATAATCAGATCAGTTTTTATATAAATAATATAGAACCACAGGGGGTTTCACTTTTATTCTAGTTGGATCAACCACTCAAAGCACTTTGATGATGACACATTATGACTGGTAGATGAAGGACACTTTGGCATAAGGACTGAAGTTGCCAGAGATCGAACCACTGACCGTACAATAAGGAGACGACCTCCTCAACCTCTCGGTCCACCCTGTGGCAAAACTCATGTCCAGATATGTATTTGGCACAACTTGTTTTATCATGTTTTTAGCATAAAATGATGTAAATAAGTGCTGCAGGGACTTTGTTAACATCATACCGACAGATCTTGAAGGATCCCTGACGAATTCCTAAAATTAGGCAATGGGTGTACTTTGTTCAAGTATTTGTGGCCCATTGGCTTGAAGGTTAGACATCAGGTTGCAGGGCATGATAATCCCATTGGCATGTTGGACCTGAGGTCAGGCTATGAGGTTCCTGTGGAGAAAACTAATTTTGGACACTCGTATCTGCAGTTTAAAACCTCATAACCATAGACGAAGGTACAAATGTAGATGGACCAGTGATTTAACATCACCACAGTGGTTTTGAAGATTAGATAGACTAGATTATATCATATATATGGATAGAGGAGCTAATTAGCATTAATTCATTCATCAGCCAGGGATCATTTCTGAGAGAAGGAAAGAACCACTCTAACTTCAAGCAATGATTTGATTGTAACTAATCATTTTCAGTAGAACCTTAAGACTTTTATTCATCATATTCAGATTGGAGCTACAGCTCGTCAAAATGAACTGGTGCTCAGACTGAAACTCACACAAATATATGTGATCTTACTTGTAGAGTAAAACCTGGAAGTTCAAGTTTCACTCTAGCTCTGTGAGACTCCCTTCCGTCCATTGTTCTCCTCTCCACCTTTTCTCCCCCCCCCCTGCCTTGACTTTATCTCCCTCCTCCTCCTCTATGTGTTTCTCTCCTATTTTTCTTCATTTTTATTGGTTCTTGGTCTCACCCTGCTGTCAGCGCTCTGCTACTTTCTTCCTCTCTTTGTCTTTGTCTCCCCCCTCCATTCTCTCAACTCTTCTCTCTGCCCCCCCCCCCTTATCCAGCTGTTTTCCCCAGTGAACTGATGTTCACCACTTTGAAACAGAAACTCACCAGTAGACAATGAAAGAAATAAAATGTCCAGAATGAGAGCGAGACGCTATTGTCGTGTGTTTGGGAATAAAAAAAAAAAGCCCTCAAGGGAAAGCTTGGTGCTAATGAGGCAGAATGTGATTACTGGGGTGCTGGTTGAGGTCAGGATTCAGGTTTTCGGTTCAGGTTTCGGGCATGCTGTGAATTGAAGTCATCGCAGTGTCTTAATGAGGATAATTGTGCAATTGTGTGACAGTATGTTTGATGAGAAACACTTTGTTTAGAGTGAGAATTAGGTGATCGAGCAAGTGGAACATCTGAAAAATCCATCTATAAAGTTTTTACCGGCTCTTTTCTTTGTTCAGCTACTAAAGGAGGCATGCTGGGAAAGGTTTTAGGGAATGTATTATGTCAGTGAGTGTCCTCACAACTGTAGAAAGGCCATTGTGTGTGTGTGTGTCAGTGTTGCATAACCTCTGTGAGTGGGCTGCTGTTTGTGTCCAGTATTTATAAACCTCTCCACTCCAACAGCAGTAACATTGTGAAATCACACACACACACACACACACACACACACTCAGACTAAAGCTCAGTCTTGTAAATGAAATGTGGAGTCATTCAGTTGAATTCTCATCCGTCCATCGTCTTCTGCGGTACAAACAACTTTCGAGTTTTTTTTTTTTTTTTTTTGGTTCTTTTGTGCTGGAGACAGAAAAATCACAATTCAAATGGGACTTGTGCAGTTTCAAGATTTTGCAATGTACTTCTGTTAAAGCTCTCACTTGTGGTTGAACGTCGCTGTCTGAATATAAAATCAGGTCAACCGTGTGTGTTAATACTTGTGTCTTTTTGCAAGTCAGACCTTGGTCCAAAAGGGCTCAGCTGTTATAAACTCCAGAGACTCTTTACAAAACAAATGATTCCTCTTGATGACGCATTGCCACACAATGTTTATTCAAAAACAACTCCGTCTTCCATTGTAACACTGGCTATGTCACATTAAGGTGGGTCAGACTATGCAGTGGATTTAGTGTTTGGTGAGTAATCTCTCTGGAAAGTAACTACAATGAAGAGTTTGGTGTTCTTTTCTAATGGCCCATGACACAACATTCGACCCATCATGGAGCCTGGATAGCTCAGTCGGTAGAGCATCAGACTTTTAATCTGAGGGTCCAGGGTTCAAGTCCCTGTTCAGGCGAAGTTACTTTCTTTCTTCCCTGAAGAAACTTATTTAGCTATCTTGTGACTTTATTCAATTTTGGCACACTTTATGAGACTGCTTTCCAGAATCTTGATCTTTCTCGCAAACTTATGTCAGTTGAATTTACACCCGGCAAAGTAAAGGGCGTCTCTTTAATACTAACTACTAAAATGGATCCAAGCACCTCAGTATGGTTCGGTTCCTGAGGAAACCATTGAGAAATACCCTCCAGGGCCTGGATAGCTCAGTCGGTAGAGCATCAGACTTTTAATCTGAGGGTCCAGGGTTCAAGTCCCTGTTCAGGCGATGTGTCTTTATAAACTCTCGATCTCAAAGAGAATTTATTTGTGGAAACACCATCAAGCGTCAGGTCTGGCTGATTCTGAATTTCCTCGTCCTGTTAATCAAGTTCTTTGAGTGACATCATGCAGAGGAAGTGGTCACTGATGTTGTGTCTGTGGTGCTTCGGGAATTTCAAAGAAGGACTCCATTTGTGCACAAGCGTTGCTTAGGTTTAAATTGTTTATTAAGGAGTTGTTCTATCACGAGCCTCTAAGAGGCACTGGCCTATTTGGCACTGAATGTCCACTGACCAATAGCAGGTTCTTCACAGCGAAAACTACCTAGAAAGTTGACTTGGCAACAATTCATGAAGTCTCTTTCTCTTTCAGAGATGTAGCGTGTGTGTTGGTGTGATCGGCGGACCATCATGTACCTCTTCCTGCTGCTGATCCTTCAAGCTACAGCAGCCTTCGGACAGATCGACCCTGGTAAGAAAACACGTTTGTCCACCAGTCTGCCCTTGTGAAAACTGAAAGTACCTGCTTCCTCATTGGGTGTGCATGTTTCTCTGTGTTTAACAGCACATTGTCGCTATGCCTTGGGCATGGAAGATGGACGGATCAAAGATGATGACATCACAGCATCCAGCCAATGGTATAAGACTACAGGACCACAGTACGCCAGGTCAGTTAATGAGACATTTGGCCCGACCCTATATTGAATGCTGATTGACTTTAGAGACCAGAACAGTGTGAACCAATGAGTAACCAGAAGTAGACAAGTCAAACAAGTTTGTGTAAACTTTGTTTATATTTGCAGGTTGAATCGTGAGGAAGGGGACGGTGCCTGGTGTCCTCAGGGACAACTGGAGCCTTTGGACACTCAGTACCTGCAGGTTTGTGTTTGCTCACTGAAAAAAAAGTTGTAGTGTCTTAATTCAGGCCTCTTGGTTTTTTTGTTGCATCACATTTGACAGAAACCTCTTTGATCGATTTATTTTTCAGGTGGATCTGGGTAAGCTGACCTTCCTGACAGTGGTCGGGACTCAGGGACGATTCGCCAGAAACTCCGGGAATGAATTCGCCCGAGCTTACCGCCTCAACTACAGCAGGGATGGTCTGCTGTGGAAGTCCTGGAGGAACCGGCTGGGAAAAACGGTGAGTGACCCCCAACTGGAGAGAGTTAAATACACGGTAGGAAAACAGATGTAGAAATAATGGTAGAAAATCTGCAGAGGAAACGTGTGACGGCGTGATAGAGTAAAGCGACGGCGAAAAGAATGGGACAAAAGAGGAAGGAAAGGAAAAGAAAACGATGTCTTTTTTTAACTCTAAGCTGCTTCTGGTCATTCATCCTCATATCAGAGGAAATGACACTTTAACACACCAGTTTCCTGTTTTCCCTCGAGGACATCTGGCGACTACAGCAACACCATTAGGACACAATTTAACCAACGGGTCATGATTTTGTCATGAATGGTTCCTCTCCTCTCACATTTGAACTTGGAACTTCCCAGAACAACCACCAGTTTCTGTTGGATGGATTTACAGCCAATAAGTACATTTTTCTTGCTCAATTAAAAGATGTTTGGACCCAGTGTAGACGATGATGAAGATGATGTGCAGTGATGCGTTTGATGAATGCATCACCTTGCTTTTTGTTTAAGGTTAGGGGTGGTCAAGTTGTCGTATGGGCCAGTTCTTGCAGTATTGTGGCGTTACTCGATCATGTGTTTGAGATGATTCTTTAGTCATCATCCAAACCAGTTCAAGTGCACAAGTTCATTTTTCTAACCTGCTGGATTTGGGCCATTTTAAGGCCAAACCGTTTGGGCTGCTAAATAAAGTATATATCAGGAACATGTGGGATCAAATTTGAGGGGGTGATGGTCCTTTTCTAAACTGTCAACATGTCTTTGACATTTGTTACCAGGACATGGATGCCAACAAAAACGCCTACGACTCCGTCATCAACGACCTTCACCCACCAATCATCACCCGCTACGTCCGTCTGATCCCAGTCACTAAGCTGTCAACAATCGTGTGCATGAGAGTGGAGCTGTACGGCTGTCCGTGGGATGGTAGGAAACAAAAACACACTGTAGCTATCCATCTGTGTGTGTGTGTGTGTGTGTGTGTGTGTTTTTATCTCTGCTGAGGTTGTTGCTCTTCAGAAATGTTTATTCCTCCTCAGAGGAGTGAACCTCCTCCAGGATAAAAACTTTCACAAACACTGTTTATCTACTGAGCAATAAAACTGATTCACTCCCCAACAGTTTGTGTTTGTTAAAAGTCAACAATAAAACTTGACAAACTACCTTTTTAACACGTTCTCCCACAGATGGCCTCATCTCCTACAGCGCCCCGGAGGGTCAGCTCATGATGCCGCCTGGTTACCCCATCGCCAGCCTCAACGACTCCACATATGATGGCGTCCACGAGAGGAGGCGAGTCTATCGACGCTTCCACCGTCTCCTTGTTCTTTCTGCGATCTATGTGACTGACCGGCGTGTTTGTCCAACAACAGGAAGCTGTTTGGCGGGCTGGGTCAGCTGACGGACGGCATGATCGGCCTGGACGACTTCCTCCTGACGCGTCAGTACCACGTGTGGCCGGGGTACGACTACCTGGGCTGGAGGAACGACTCGCTGGGAACTCAGGGATACGTGGAGATGGAGTTTGTGTTCGACAGGCAGAGGAACTTCACCTCCATGAAGGTTTTCATTTCTCATCTTTCACTCCCTTGTCCCTCCAGGATTTCGGAGCCTTTTTTGAAATTTTCGCTGCCTAATTTGCAGCAACTTTTTCTGATTCGCGTTTATTTGCGTCGTGTTGTCCGTCCAGGTTCACAGTAACAACATGTTTTCCCGTGGCGTGAAGATCTTCTCGTCCGTCTCCTGTTGGTTTAAACCCCACCTCATCGCTGGCTGGGAGGCGGAGCCTATCATGTTCAAAACCGTGTTGGACGACAGAAACCCGAGCGCCCGCTACGTCACCGTACCGCTGAACCGCCGCACCGCCAAGTCCCTCCGCTGCCGCTTTTACTTCGCCGACGTGTGGATGATGTTCAGCGAGATCTCCTTTCAGTCTGGTAACACACACACACATACACACATTTACATTACTATCAAAATTGACAGTTGAATTAACGCCCTGTTTTTTGTCCTGTAGAAGACACTATACTCCCAACTCAGAAGATCCCGGAGGTGACTTCCTCTCCAGCCAAAGAAAGGTCAGAGGTCACTATGGTGACCACACCAAAGACGGGTATGACCTTTGACCTATCGTGTTCACTGAGAAAAGAAGTAGAGGAAGATATGAAGCCATTGGGCTGATGGGAAATGTGGTCTAATTATGATCTCGTCTCTCCGTTCACAGCTGCAGTGAACCCGTCCACCAGCGATCCGCCTGACGACGGGAACACACCCATTCTGATTGGTTGCCTGGTGACCATCATCCTGCTGTTAGTCATCATCATCTTCCTCATCCTGTGGTGTCAGTACGTTTGCAAGGTGCTGGAGAAGGTGAAGATACAAATGTTTTGTTTCTTTTGTTTTCAACATCAGTTGGTTTTTGTTAAATTTTGAGAATAAAAGTCATAAATTAAAGAGAAGAAAGTCATAACGCCACCTACTAACGACAGTCATGTTAAATATATTTCTTTCTTTTATTTCAAAAGATCAGAAACGTTAGTCGTTTATTTTAGATCATTTAAACCTGTAAGTATTTATTTTTTCAAGTGCACAGCGTAAATGTTGAAATCGGCTCTGATCTGAGTTTTGACGCACACAAACATTTTTCAAACACTTCCACTGTTAGCGTTGTTTAAAGCAACCTGTTGACTCGCAGCAGATGTGAACAGCTGTTGAGTATAAACCACTTTAAACCGTCACAGACTGAAGACAGAATAAAGTTTGAACCTTTTATTTTCCTTTTTAGGAAATAAGAGTATTCTTGGTCTTTTGGTGGGGGTGTGATGTTTATTGTGGAACGAACAACAAACATCCTGGACGGATTCGTTTTTCTTGTTTTGACGAGCTGTTCCTCGTCTTCCAGGCTCCACGTCGGATCCTCGACGAGGAGGTGACGGTTCGGTTGTCGTCCTGCAGCGACACCATCATCCTCCAGACCCCCCCGGTGCCCCCCCGCTCTGCACACGCCCCTACAGGTAGAAGACAACAGATACTGAACTTAACGTCTTTATTTATTTTATTTAAGACTTAATTTAGTCCACAAACGTCCGGTTTCACAACTGGAGGAACAGAAACGTCTGGTTCTGGTCCTGGTCTCAGTCTAAAGTCTTGGATCAGGTCTCAGTGAATCTAATCTAGTCCCACGTTATAGTTTGGCTGCAGGACAAAACGTTCAGTCTCTGCTAACTAGCATGTTGTTAGCTGCTACACAACTAGCATGCTAACTGCTAGCAGAGCTACTGTTGCCACCAACAGGTTGAGACGTGGAGGCTAACTGGTTAGCATCCGCTGACCTTTCAAATTAAAATCCTTCCATGTAGCAACAAACCACTGTCTGGACTTTCAGAATAAAATCAGAGTAAAAACAGGAAGCAGAGATTTGTGCATTGGACAAAGTCAGTATTACGGTCTGTTCTGATTCTGGTCTGAGTCTGAAGTCCTGGATCAGGTCTCAGTGAGTCTGATATGATTCTGCATTATAGTTTGGCAGCAGGAAATATCATGGATTTTCAGAATAAAATCAGGAAGTGAAGGAGTGCAGACAGGAAGTAGACACAGCTGATCATGTGACCACATGAGTTTCAAATAAACAAATTCAGGTATTTGAAATATAAAGACACAAATTGAACTCCTGCTCCTGTGATTAATTTGTTGTTGTTGTTGTTGTTGTTGTTGTTGTTTACCTTAGGAAACACTGACCCTCACTATGAGAGAGTTTTCCTGTTGGACCCACAGTACCAGAACCCGGCGGTGTTGAGAAACAAGCTGCCGGAGCTGTCGCAGAGCGCCGAGGCCTCAGGTGAACACGTTTTCTCTTTTTTTCTTTCTTTTTATAACAAACCCACGTTGACAAATACAAGAATTTCCCCTGTTAAAAAAAAAAAAAAAAAAAACTCCCGGTTGTTCTTCCAGACACGTCATTATGTTCAGGTTTTATTGGCCATCTGTGGAGGTTTTAGTGAGTTTTAACTAAGCGCTCCCTCAGTCTGTGGAAACATAAACGTGGGTGGAAGTTGTTCTGAATCAGTGATGCCTGCGTCGACATGTTTGGATTCGCTTTAGTGCCGTTATTCTTTTCCTCAATCTGTCACAAAAAAAAAGTCAGAGGCCTGCAGTGAAACAAACTGCTACAGTCTGCCCCCTAGTGGCAACAAGTGCAACAGCAACAACTTTCTTCTTCTTTTCTTTCATGTTTCCTGGAAATATATGAATCTGCACTGTTTCTTTTCTTCTTCTTTTACCTCCTAGTGTCTCTCTTCGTTTCCTCCTCTTCTTCCTCCAGCTCTCCTCCTTAGTAATCCTCTCTATGACCTGCTCCTGCTGACTTCCTGTCACATGTCGTCAGGCTGGCTGCGTGGTAAGAGCTGAAAGGTGTGACCTCAGTCATTTAAACATCTCATGGGACCAAAAAAAAAAAAACTAATCATGACTTTTCTACCAGGTATCGAGAGGCTGAAGAGACAGGTTGAAGCTAAACTTTCTCATTTCAAAGGCTAACCATGCTAACATTAGCTAAAGTAGCTAAATTACCCGAGGTGTCAGTATTGGCTGAGATATGAGATATCTAAATAAGCTAAGTTAGCTAGTGTAGCGATGGTTGCTAACATAGACTGGTTAGCTTATGTAGTTAGTTAACGTAGTTAAAGTACCAAATGTAGTGAAGTTTTGCTTTTTAATATAGCCAAGTTAGCAACACAGGAAAGTAGCTAACGTTAGCTGGAGTAGTTAGCAACTCCATGTGTTTTCTTGGAGCTGAAATGTCCCAAACCTCCTCAGTGCTGCTGTTTTTTGGGTCTAAAACTACATCCTTCGTCTCCGGATACAGGGTCACAGGTTTACTTCAAAGGCTAACCATGCTAACGTTAGCTAAAGTGACTAAATTACCTGTAAAAGTTAGTTAAGACAAAAAAAAAATGAAACTGAAGAAATCCAGATTAAATCTTCCCCATCTCCCGACAGCGTGCGGAGGAGGCTACGCTGAACCCGACGTCACCCAGTGCACGCCGCACCAGTGTTTCCATAGCAACGCGCCGCACTATGCCGAGACTGACATCGTGCGGCTGCAGGGCGTCACGGGCAGCAACATGTACGCTGTTCCCGCCCTCACCGTGGACTCCCTCACCAGGAAGGACATCTCTGCTGCCGAGTTCCCGCGGCAGCAGCTGATCTTCAGGGAGAAGCTCGGAGAGGGGCAGTTTGGAGAGGTGAGTGGGGGTTAAAGTGTTCTCTCATTGTTGCAGCTTTTTCAGAATCTGATCCAGATTTTCTCGGATCTCCTGCAGGTCCACCTATGCGAGGCGGAGGGACTACCAGAATTCCTCGGCGAGGGGTCGCCCCTCCCGGACCGGGACGGTCACTCGGTGCTGGTCGCTGTGAAGCAGCTGAGGGCCGACGCCACCAACCAAGCAAGGTACTCGTGTGCAGATCCACCTCCAGACAAAATACTGTTGACTAGCTAACAGTTATCAGTCCCTTCAGGAATTCAGAGCCTTACTTGAGATTGTTGAGGCCTAATTTGATTTCGCAAATAGCAATGAAAGTTGCAGTGTTTTTAGGCATTTTGTTGCAGGAGCAAGTCAAAGTTGCAGTTTTTCCCCCTTAGAATTCTACTTTAACAATAACTTAAAAGTGAAGGGATGAAATCAGTGTGAAATTTGCCCAGACACTGCTTCTCCTGGTCCTTAGCAGTGATGTTGGAAGGTCTTCCAAAAGAAACAAGGATGTAACAAGAAACTGACGTATTGACGGAAAATGATGATGATGATGATTGGTCAAAATTGATGATTCTGAAATATTTCACGTCTCCTTTCTCTGATCACCTGTTCCGTCAGGAACGATTTTCTGAAGGAAATAAAGATCATGTCCCGATTGAACGACCCCAACATCATCCGGCTGCTGTGCGTGTGCGTGTCGTCCGACCCGTTGTGCATGGTGACCGAATACATGGAGAATGGAGACCTCAACATGTTCCTGTCGCAGCGGGAGATCGAGAGCACGCTGACGCACGCCAACAACATCCCCTCAGTCAGGTAGATGCACTGTTGATGTTGACGTAACTCTTTAAGTAGTTCTTCTTGCAAATAGTAGAGGTCAACAAGCTTTATCACTTCTACTCTGTCTCCCTTCCTACAGTTTGTCCGACCTCCTCCACATGTCGGTGCAGATCGCGTCAGGGATGAAGTACCTGGCATCTCTGAACTTCGTGCACCGAGATCTCGCAACCAGGAACTGCCTGCTGGACCGCCGCCTCACAATCAAGATCGCTGACTTCGGGATGAGCCGAAACCTTTACAGCAGCGACTACTATCGCATCCAAGGGCGGGCGGTGCTGCCCATACGATGGATGGCCTGGGAGAGCATCCTGCTGGTGAGGAACAAGATGCACAAAATGCTAATTGACCAGCAACAAGGCTTACCAAAAAGAATGCAAGCTAAATGCTAACATCTTACAACTAGCTAGCAAATCTCAGGCTGGTGAGATGGATATGCTAGCTAAATACACAGGTACAACTTTTTTTCTAGCACATCTCTTGAAGCACTTTGGGTAGTCTTGTCTTGTCTTTCCCCCAGTTAAATAGTGTTAAAGTAGCTGGGTCCCAAGTCAATGGTTGCATGATTTGTCGGCTACTATTGGATCCTTTGCAGCCCAATTTAGCACAAAATGCTACCAGTAACCAGTTTTCTGGGGACAAGGTTGACCTCCAAGGATGCAAGCTAACATCTTGTAACTAGCTAGCAAATGCTAAGCACTAAATAGGAAGTGCCAACTTTTTTGCCAGCACATCTTTTGAAGCACTTTGGGTAGTCTTGTCTTGTCTTTGCCCACAGTTTGACAGTGTTAAAGTAGCAGTGTCCTGATTCAAAGGTTGCATCAACTTGATGAATTGAGCTTCTTTTCCCGGGCTGCGAAGGTTACAACAGTTTGATCCTTCACAGCCCCAATATATCCCAAGATTTTCCAAGATCCCAAGAGTTGGGACCTTTGTAGTTAAAAGTTTTACTGTGGCGATGAGTTAGCAAAAGTTGACCCCTTTATTCTTGAGTTTGGTCCATTGTACCTTTTGGAGTCCAACCAAGTTCATCTAAGATTTTGTGGATGTAGCAGATGCTTTCCGAAGTCCTAAACTTACAAAAACTGATGTCATAAGATGGAATAATCTGTCATTTCACGTCTCCAGGGTAAGTTCACCACGGCCAGTGATGTATGGGCGTTCGGTGTCACGCTGTGGGAGATCTTCACCCTGTGTAAAGAGCAGCCGTACAGCCTGCTATCTGACGAACAGGTCATAGAGAACACTGGCGAGTTCTTCAGGAACCAGGGCAGACAGGTATGACGAATCAAACACACCACACATCCGGTACCAGTCTTGCATCTCATTGTGCTTTGTTTAGACTCTGTCAGTTCTACTTTTTACCATTTCTGCATCTCTTCTCTGTGATATTTCCCGTCTCAGATTTTCCTGTACGCCCCACCGCTCTGCCCGCCTTCTCTTTTCGAGCTGATGATGCGTTGCTGGAGTCGAGACATCCCCAACCGACCCTCCTTCGAGGGACTTTATCGAGCCCTGAGGCCCCACGTCAACCAGTGAGCTGAGGTCACTGGGATGCACCACTGGGCCTTTTCCTCGGCCTTGGCCCCGGTTTGTCCGTTGTCTCCGGACTCCTGGAAGACGACACGACAGACTGACTTGAGAACAACTGGTTTTATGTTGCAAGAGCAAGTCGCTTGTCAGAGGGAATGAGGGGACTGGCAGAGCTGTGGTCAGAAGGTTGGTTTGCTTTGTGGGGGAATAGCGACGCGCTATTCTGAGCGACGAGATGGAGATGGAAAGAGAAAAAGGCCGATCAAAACTCAGAGGAGGAAACGTTTCACCAGATCAAAACCTTTCAGTCGTAGTGAACAAAGATTTCTAAGCTTTCTAAACATTTCTGTCAGTGCCAGTTTCACAGTTTTACCCATCTCTTTAAAGCCTCTTTGACCAAAGTGTCTTGTCGGACCTTTTGACATTTCTTCTTTTCATGCTGTTATGGTGCCAAAGGTGCCGTAAACTTTTATTTTCTTCCTCTCTGGACAGACTCTTCAGTCTTCGTAGCTTCTCCCTGTCCCTGTGGTTTATATAATTATAATTATTATTATTATTATTATTATTGTAAAGCACTGTGTCTGTGTCTCAGTTATTCATGTTCATATATTAACCCACACTGGAGCTAGGGTTAGGGTCAAGTTGTAGTGTAGGAATTTATTTTTTAGATTTTTATTCTATTTTATTTTTCTTGGTTTATTGTGTTTCACTTGTTTTTTTTTGTTTTGTTTTGGTTTTTTTTGTTTTTGGTCGCGTTTGTGGATATGAATGTTGCTCAGCTGAGGTTCACGTCACGGGGCCAAGAGGCTGCGTATAAAACCTGTGTGGTTCACAGACTGAGGATCAGTCAGTGGAGGGAAACTGTGGGTATTTTTGGGAAAGAATCACAACTGGAGGCACAAAAAAACAAAACAAAACCAAAAGAAAAAAAGTCCAGAGTTGTGCCTTTTTTTGTTGCCAAAGATCGTTAATGTCGAAATAATGACATTATTATTAGTATTATTATTATTATTATAATGATAATGTGGTTAAAAAATAACATCTGCAAATTGGTGGATGCTTTTATTTCAAAGTGCCTTACATTTGTAGCAAGAGTGGTACCGTTAACACCTCAGGTACTGCAAAGTGGAGGAGGGTCGTCGACCCTCAAGAGTATGAAATACAAAGATATAACGTCAACGTATCACTTTAGCTTCGTCTGTGTTTGTGGTGGGGCCTTAAAAAAAATTGTATATATGTTAAGTGTGTATATGTCTATGTTGGAGCCCAGAGATCTGTAGGTGTTGATGCTTTGTCTCCATTAGTTGCCTTCTGCCTTGATGCTCGGTTTGGGTTGATATTAGCAAGCTAGCTAGCTAGCAAAAGTGAAACAAATCACCTTAAAAGCTTAAAGGCTGGTGAGGCGGACATTATAGCTAAATCCATAAATGCTAACGTTTGTTTCCAGCACGTCTTAAAGTATTTTGGGTAGTGTTGTGCTAATATGCTAAATCTCTGACTAGCTAAATAACTAGTTTTCTCGGGATGAGGTTGACCTAGCTAGCCGCTAACATCTTGTAAGTAGCTAGCCAAGCTCAGGCTGGTGAGGCGGACTAGCTAGCTAAATCCAAGGGTGCTAACATTTGTCGCCAGCACATCTCTTGAAGTATTTTGGGTTGTGTTGTCTAGTTATTTTCGACAGTGTTACAACAGTTGGATCCCTCATAGCCCAACATATCCCAAGATTCATTGCAGCACAAGTGACGTTTGCGATGTAAAGCTGAAGGTCACCAAGATCATTTTGATCTTCATCTGCATTAGGCAAAGTTTACTTTTCTGCAAAAAGATTAGCATGTAGCATAAATACGCTAGGCTAACAGTGATGAGCGAGAAAAACAAAAACATTTTTGTCATTACTTTCTCTCTTAAACCAGAAATGCTTTGAGGACTAGATTATCTGGTTTTATCTGTAGACGTCAAACCTTCATCTATCTTTGGGTTTGACACGACACCGATCCGACCACATCGAGGATAAAATCTCGGCAACCGGAGACAAAGCATAACATCTACATTTTGGGCCGTACGTAGCAAAACTACTGTGTTAGAGTGGGACCCTCGGAGTCGAGGGGACAAATGAGCCACAAGGGACTGAGGAGCAGGAGCTGATACACCCTGGGGCAGATGAAGCCATCAAACAAAGTCCTGCCTCTTCACTGCATTAACCAGCCAATCACTGCTGCACCTTTGTGCCTTCGAGGAGATTCATTAAAAAAAAGATACAGATTTCTCCTTTCTTTTTGTTTTCTCTTTCCTCTTGCCATCAGCGTTTATAAATGATAATCTGTCAACAAAACACAAGTCTTCTTGAAATCTATACTGATTTTTTTTTTTTTTAATCGCATAGCAAAAGAGTCTTGTTTACAGAAGAAGTGATGCAGGATGGATGCAGCGCAGAACAAAATGAATACAGGGCCTTATTGCAGTCTTATGTAAATGCATGGGAGGCGGGTACAGAGAAAGGTGATGTCGACGGTGGAAGATCCCGAGTTTCAAGAGTGAAACTGAGGTTGAACTTGATCCGTTGACTCCGTTGACTCTGTTTCAATAGCGCCGACCGTTGAGGAAATGGAAAGTCTAAACAAAACAGTTTCATCGTTCACTTTAACTTTGTCCTTTGTCGGTTTGGTTTCGGTTTGGGAACGCGACGCAAGTGGACGGTGCAGATACGCCATCAAAATAAACTGTGTCACTTTATGCCGTAAGCAACGGCGCAGATGGAGCGTTAGCTCGCTGGCTAGATCCTGCTCTCCGAGTTAGCAAACACGCTAAGTATCATTTGTGTTGTGTTGTCTGTAATTTCCCATCAATCAATGTATCGTTAATCATTAAGCCAACTCATCAAATTCAAATGCAATGGTCCAGTATCCAACCAGGACTAGATCCATGTCTGGCGCTATCTAAACCAAGCTAGTTAGCACGATATTTGCTAGCATGTTTGTTTCTGTGTTGTTGCATTTGTGTTTATTGATCAGGTCAATAATCTCTGCTGACGAGCTGGAAAACAAGACGATCGGAGATGTTTTCCCGTCATCCCCTTTGCTTCGTTAATCGAACACGCCATTAGCATTAGCGAGCTAACTCGGAGAGCTAAATCGCCAGCTGTAACAGTTTCGTATTCTTTCAACGTGTTTTCAATCTTCTGTCTCCGGTGTTCAGGACAAATTGTTCCAAAGTGTAAAAGTGGCACAAAAAAAAAAAACAAAGAACGAAATCAAATATCTTCACAGGAAGTTGAGGAGGAAGACCAAATATAGTCGTATAGAGTGCATCTGTCAGTGTTGTTGTCTTTACAGTAGTGTTTTGTTATCTGTACTGTATCTTAAGGCGAGTGTGTGTGTGTGTGTGTGTGTGTGTGTGTGTGTGTGTGTGTGTGTGTGTGTGTGTGTGTGTGTGTGTGTGTGTGTGTGTGTTCTGGTGAACGCGTGTTTTTTCTACATTCCTTTGAGCACTGGGAGCTCGTTGGGTTTCAAGTGGTTTAAACTAACCAGAGTCGCTCTGTTGTGCTGAAATTATGTGATTAAATGAGGGAGAAAGAATTTAAATAAAAGTGCAGGAAGTAAGGAAACCACTAAACTCAATCTCCCAGAGTCCTTTGCTACAGTGAGCCTGTGTATTTGTTCTGGTTGCATTAGAGCGATAGACGAGTCTTTCAGTTTGATAGTGTACAGTATAAGTGATCTATGATATCTCAGTGTGTGAATGCAGACTAGGTGAGATAATTGTTATTGATAATTGATTATCTATCAGAATTTATAGTAGCTATGTCTCTGATTATTTCTTTTCTGGAAAGGTTTTGGGTTTTGTTCTTTCTTTTCTTTTCTTTTCTTTGTTTCCAACAGGAATTCAAACAGTTTTGAATATTTCTAACATCCACACTGTTCGGTGTTCGGTCTCGTCTACGGTCATTGATATTTGTCTCAGACATATATTGTACATAGGCTAGTAGCTGTGTATATTAATATATTGGGAGTGAAGGAACATTTGTGTCCTGTCGTCCCAAGTTATTTTCTCTGTACCCTCTTTCTCTCGAGTCTCAGTTTTGTTTTTCTTATAATAAACAGTAAAAGATGTCAAACAGAAGAGTTGGTTTGAGTTGAGTTTGTCTGTCCCAGCAGCTTTGCAACATCTGGATGTTTTGTTAAGTGTTCGCAGGTGTTCGTCCAGCAGAGGGCGCCGGCGAGGCAGGAACCGTCCACAGGATCCAGGAGGAACCGCTGTCGTAATTAAAACCCTGGACGCTGAAGCTCATTTGCACGTGAAACGGCTCTTTTGTTCTCATCTGGGTTCACGTGGAGGTTCCAGCCAATGAAGCATGAAACCTTTAGATCTGAGGAAGTGAAACAGTTTGACTTCTAATTTATTTTACACAACAACCTGTGTGTTTGGTGGCCATGACGCTGGTTGTAAAAACTTTACATCCAACAAATAGCAACACAGTTGATGCTTTATTGTTATTATTATTGTTGTTTTTCTTTTAGGCCACTAGAGGCAGAAGAGCTTCGAAACAAGTGGTGTTTGTGTTGCACCTGGTGCACGTAAGTCCAGATCCACTATCTGTTCAGCACTGGGGGTTGGATTTTGGTCTCTGGCATATTTTCTGGGTAGGACCATCACAACACAGCACATCAAGCAAAACCAGGAAGTAGTTGAAGTTTTAATCCATAAAAAGAGACATACTCATCTGATGGAGGTGAAGGTTGAAAAGCATTTTAGTTTTTTTAGATTGTTCATCCCATTCTTGTTGATTCAATATCTTGATGACGCCTCAAGAGAATTTCTTCAAATTTGGTAAAACCAACCAATTGGATTTGAGGATTAAGTGATTACATTTTCATGACCAAAGAGTCAAAGAAAAACATGTTATGTCAAAAATAAAGCAAGTCGTCCACTAGAACAGTAAAAGTTGCTGATTGTGGATCTGTTTTGTAACTTTTTTGTTCATTAATCGACTCATCTTTACTCAGTTTCTAGTGTTTCTACTTGGTTCTAGTTCCTGGTTCCAGCTACTGTTTTAGTTCCTACTCTGTGGAGGACCCAACGGAGCTGAGTCGATACTAAAACGTGACGTTACCTGGTCGTAAGCTAACCCAGCAACAAGTACAGCATCTCCTCCATGTCCTCCATTAATGTTTACTGATGTTTTTGTGTTGTAATGTCGAGCCAAGTAGCGCTAGAATGGTTTATTGGAAAAGAGACATCGGAGTCAACCCTCACTGGAGGTTTAGAGGGTTGTTGGGATGATCTGTCGCCATCTTTAAAGCAGTTGAAACCAACGTAGTTTAGGTGTGAGCGTAGATTCAGTCTGGATCGTGCTTTAAGGACTGCAGGCTGATAATTTGTGTGTGAAACTATTTAGTGATGGTTGCTCCTTGATTCATTTGACCCCCAGTTACCTTCTTTAGTTTTACCTTTGGTCCTTGAAAGGCTAAAAACCTCCCAATGAACCAAACAGAACTAAAGACGCCTGAAAAAGAGGTGAAACATCTTTAAGGATTCCTATAGAGTCTAGTTGCCATTCCTTTAGCACCTATAGATGTGCTTATTAAAACAAAGCTAACAATTAAAGGAAATGGTGGGTCAATGTGGTGAGGGGGGCATAGCTGAGGGCGGTGACTGTTTAGTTACAGCAGCAGCAGAGATTTCTTAAACGACTTGTTTGGTTTTTGGTGCCAGGATGGATGACATAAAGACGGCTATATGCAAGAAACCTGAGCAGCTCCTCACGTTTTTTGTGAGAACAGCGCTCGCTTTAATTGTCCTCGCTTGCAAGCGAACCTTAAATTTGACAGACAAAGAAACCAAAAAAAAAAAAAACAGAGGGTTGAAGCTGCAGACGTGGGCTCAGCGACCGCAGGTTTCATAAGCGTTTCATAAGGGTGGTTCAGCAACAGTTCAGGGCCAAAAGGCAAATGAGGGAGGAATAAACAACGGCTCAGGTTTTTACTTTGATACAAGTAACGTTGCCAAAAGTCCCTGCAGCTTCAGATATGAAGAACAAATAACCCCAACCCGTCGGAAAATAAAGGTTTACACAACACAAAGCCAACTGACAGCAGTTTTTTGTCATTTATTTTTTTAAAAAAGTGTTTTTGTTTTGTTTGTTCCTTTAAACCCCAGTGGTGTGATGTTAGAGTAGATCCAGCCAAACCCGACCTGGCTGTAATTGTTGGTGCCGTTTGTCGTCCTGAATGTGTGAGGACGTTTGGTCGCAGGATTATTTTTATCTCCTCGGCGTGAGATTTGTCACGTCCACAAAACACATCTGAAGGAAAGAAAAGAAACGCAGCACGTTCGCAAACGTAACTGGTCACTTTTCGGACTTTTGATCAGTGTCGTCAGTGACAAAAAGACTCATATCTGAGATTAAAGTCGCGAAAAAAGTTGTTTAATTTCTGAGATTTTTTCTGAGACTTTTACATATTTATAATTCATAAAATATTCATTTATATGTTATATAATTTTTGAGATTTGTTCATTTCTTTAAAGCTAAATAAAACGTGAGGATAAACTGTTCCGTCCATTAAATAATAACACTATTGTACTTAGGTGCAGTTTAGGACTCATTTTGAATTCTCGTCTTTGCCAAAAGCAAATTTTCTCTCGATAAGTCAAAACTCTGAAAAATGTAAATTGGTTTTGGACTTCAGACGTTTGAAGGGGAAAAATGCGAGGACGTTATTACTGGATGGAGTCTATTCAGAGCTCTGCAGATTAAACTCTCAGTGGACCGTGTTGGAGATGTTAATAATAGAAAAGAAAACAGTCACAGTGCTCAAATAGAAACAAACTGTCCCAACTCTTTATTGCTGTGTTTATTTATTTCTCGGAAATATCACGCTCAGTAAGGAGCTTTGTCTTCCATCTCCTCAGGTGTGTTAATTGATAATCGCTGAGTCGTTCTTCACCTACAGGAAACTCTTTGTTCTTCTGTTTCACCTGATTCAAACTGAGCCAACAGAAGTCAAGAAGTAAGTCAAGACTACCAGTCTGCTGCTCTGGTGTTAGCTTAGCTTCAGTTGAAATTCTACATCTTTTGTAACTTTAGTCACAGAAATAGAAAAGTTTTTTGTTAAAATGTGCAACTTCAGCTTCCGAACATATGTTTTTAAGCGTAAACTTACAACTTTTACGTGTAGATTTACGATTTATTTGAGATTTCAAAGGGCAACAAATGTCAAAATATAAAATTAGGTTCTTACGACGGCAGAAACAGGGTTTTGTTTAGTGACATCTAGTGGCAAACCACTAAAAAACCCTTCAATTTGCAAATTTGTAGGAGAAATCTACAGTAGCCTTGTATCTTCAAGATGAAAACAATCATATTTATTGTCTTTGTCACCTTTCAGCCTCTGATCCAGGGTCAGGTCTTGGTTGCAGCAGGTCAACAAGGTTTCCAGATCCAGATCTGGAATCCTGAGTTGTTCCCAGACCACATGGGATGTATAATCTCTGCGGTGGGTTCTGGGTCGACCCCGAGGTGTCGTACCAGTTTGACGTATCCTGGAAAACCTCCATGTGGTGGCGCCTGAACCAGTCAACTCAATCAGATAAGTCACATCAGATTATAGACCAGGTTCGGTTTAGCTGAGTCCAGCTCGTCAGGGAGCAGGTGACACCTGGCAGCTTCTCCCTGGTGGATTTGTCCTTTAGCTGCGTGACCTCAAGGTCTTTGTTGGGGAGCTGGGGAGCAACTTGGTTGACGTAGAACCTGGTTCTGTTGTGGTTTATAGCGTTTTTATTGAGCCTGGCTTTGATTACAGCGGGGGCAGCAGCGGTCCTGACTGATGGATGCAGTGACTGGTTGTGTTTCTGTTAAAATACCTTGAATTTTTCCTGTAAGAAGAAGAAGTAGCAGCAGGAGTGTCTTGTGAATTTTGTTGTTGTTTGAAAGTTGTGGCGCAAGAAATAGATTGAGTAACCACCTGCTGCTCCTAAATACCAGAAAGATGTGTCTTGAAAACCAATGATAACTCAAGGAGAACATGCAAACTCCAGACTTCATGCTACTTGCATTGCACTAGCTGCTTTTAATCAGACTATCAGAACCATTAGCATACCTAAATGAGTAATCCCGTTGGTAATATAATCTAGAAACATTCTAGTTTTGTGTCTAGGAAACTCATAATTCTCTAGAAAACCCAAAACCAAAAGATACAAAAATGTAGCACACAAGTTATTACCCAGATATCAAAGATTGTGTCCATAGTCTAACAGACATTATGTCATTGTTGGATTCATTTAGTCTCAGAGGAAGCAGAGTGAAGGTCTTTGGTTTGACTATGTCATAGTTATGGTTTACCACACAATTTAAAAAGTAAAGGTAAACAAGGTAAAGACTTTTGGACTCTTTTGGGGGCAGTTGTGTCTATGTTTTGGAGTTCCATAATTGGTTTTGGGTGAGTTTTGGTTTTAGTCCTTTTGTTTTTTCTTTTGTACCCATAATTTGGGCCATATAGAGGCTGTACATCCTTCTAAAACTTGACCAAAATTGGGCCAAATTTAGCTCATGATGCTTTTGCTCCCTGGGTATCTTAGGAGTCGTTTACATTTACAGCACTGAGCTACATAAATCAGGGCTAACGTCATAGCTTCATCTTTAACAGCCTTTTGTTCTGCTTCCTGAAGGAAAATTCTCCAAACTTACTTTAACTGAACAGCTTTTGTCTAATTATTCAGTAAAGCGAAGCTGTAAACTGTTACAGTTACTGTACGACCCATAATTTGGATCATATAGGGACCGTACATCCTTCCCAAACTTTGCTAAACTTGGACCAAATCTGGCCCCTCGCGGCCTGATTTTGGTATCTGGGGCCGAGTCTTGATGTCCTGTTGTCAAAACCAGATGGTCCAGACACTGAGTCGTCTCTCAGACTCTCTTTTCTATCTTGGTTTTGTTTCGGAGATCCTCACATGTCGTCCCATCCCTTTAAGTCACGTCCAGTGTGTGATGGTTGATGGTGGTCAGAGTCAAACCAAAGAGAATATCAGTTTCTAGGCTGTTGCAGAAATGATGTTGAATCAGTTCAGATGTGTTTTGGCGTAAAGACCAAAACTGATCCACACATGGTTGGGTTTATAGCTCAGTCACGTTCCCTCACGTGGCTAATTTCACTTGAACACAGGTGGGTCGTTCGCCCACATCACTGCATCAAGTCTTTAACACCTTTTTATTGAAGTCAACAAACACTTGCGTACATACGTTTGTCTCTCGAACGCTTGTAAAAACTTCATGTACTGTACAACGTGTGGTGTTGTGCTGTTGTTTCCTTTTCTCTAAGGTTGATGATGATGTTGTTGGTGATGAAGGCGGTGCTATTGTTTCTGGCGTTTCCATGGCTCTTTATGTGTCCTGTGAGCAGGAGGCCCCTGCAGGCGGTCGGCCCTCATTATGGAGCCGTTTAAAACGATGCAGATCCAAGTCCGACACCTGCTTCTCATTGGAAAGTGCAGCCGCTGCTGCCTTGTATTCCTGAAAGGGAAGTGCAGAGCGTTGCGATAAAGTCTGCGCCGTCTTTGATCTTTACTTAAACGTCATTAAATGTTCAGCTTGATCCCCTTTTTTTTTTTCCTTTAGCGGTGAAAGAATTGGTTTTAAACTGCGCACATGTGTTTGCTGCTGCAAGCAAACCTGCTGTGTCTTTATAGAAATATCAACTTTATTATTTTAGTCTTTTACAAGTTAAACTGAAACTTTTAGGTTTTTAACAAAGATAAAGGATATTTACGCGTTTTTTCTGCTCAAATGTTGCGTTCAAATTGACTCGGAGGTTGATTGTTTTTCCTTTCGGTGCGTTCACTTGACGAAACGTCAACCAGAAGAACATGAACCATCTCGTACGCTCACACGAGACAAATTTAACTCAAAATATCTAGGGTTTATGGGACAATGGCCGTCTTACTTTAGCATCCAAACCTGAAAGTTTGGTTTCACTTTCACTTTCTGGTAGTTTCACGTGTAATCAGGAAGAATGTGAATTAAGAATCGGAAACCTGCTAGCTAGCGTTAGCATCGGTTAGCTAATGGCTGCCAATGTTATGGCTGGTTTCAGCTCGGGAACTTTAGCTCATCGTGTCGTCTATCAAAGAAAAGTAGGGTCCAATTTAATGCTAACAATCATTAGCTTGTTAAATGTTTAGAACTAGCCAACTTAATGCTAATGTTAGCATTGCAAGTAACACAACATGGCTTTTTCCAATACACAAGTAGAAATATTGCTTCCTGAGACCTTGATACAGTGACGGATGAGCGGGTGAAGCTCGGCTGGTGGAGCGGCAGATAGTTAGCAGATGTTCCAGCTGCTCCTTTGGGCGACGGTGGAAAGATTAGTTACACAAACTATGTGTTGTGTGCATTAAACAAACAGTAAACGACCTGTAAACAAAACGCTAAGTTCACGCGAGGATGGCAGGTTGTTTTCTGTGTCTTTTAGATTTTAAGTGGATGTGGGCGGAGCTTAATGCGTCAGGTGTGTAGAGTACACTTTGTCACCCCTGGACACAACTTAAGGAAATGAATTAAAGTGGATCAGATGGATTGAAACCACGGAAAAGGCCAATACTGTAACTGTATCTTGTTGTGTAGCTGCAGTGGTTTATGGGAAAGTACTGGAGCTGAGTGTGACGTACAACACGTGGGTGGCGGGTGTGTGTGTGTGTTTTACTGTGAGGAAACTTCTCAGTTGGTAAATGCTTCAATTTCAGCTTTTTTTTGTTTTTAAAGCATCCTGAGCGCTCGGCGGGGGGGTGAGGAGGCCGTCTTTTCTCCAATAAAAAACAAACAAAAGCGTCTTGAATGGGTTGTATAGTAACAGTAACGTGTTTACTGCTTCACAGGCGGTGGAAAATAATTATTAAGTTATCGTGTATTATGAGACAAATTTGGCCCAATTCTGGCAAAGCGATGCAAATGGGATCAAAAGAAAAAACAAAAGGACTAAAACCAAAACTTACCCAAAAACCAACTATGAAACATGGATGTAACTGACCCATAAAAGAGTCCAACATCCACCACAGTCAAACCAGAACTTCACCCTGCTTCCTCTGGGACTAAATGAATCCAAAAGAGCCAAGTGTCTGACAGACTACAGCCACAATCTGGGACACGTGGGTCAGATCATCATTTTTCACGCTCTTCACAGACATGACAAAGAAAATGTTGTTCAAGAAAATGATGAATCTGCTGATGTGGAATATCCTGAGGAGGGTTGATACCTGATATCATCATGATTTATTTAATTATCTTCAGAGACGTCAGAGCTCAGCTCCACATCTTCTGACTGTGCACTGAACTGTTTGTGCTCAAAGTCAAACACTTAACAATGAAAGTAAATGGGGCAGTCAGCCAAACATATCTAAATTGTCATTTTTTAACCACTAATAAAGCTCAAAATATCACTTCACCTCAGCAGTAGCATGAATAGGGTCCCTACACATAAACTGAAGTACTGATAACTTAGTAAGTGAACCCAGAGTTTATTAAAAACACTGTTTTACAAGACTTACCTTAACTAGTGACCTTTGACTGGTGACCAGCTATAGCCACAGTTATATAGATGGATGATAGGTGGATCTTCATGGACACATCGACCTGTTGTTCAGGAAAAATCTGCTGATCCATCTAATTGTGGCTATAGCTGGTCACCAGTCAAAGGTCACTAGGGAAGTGATATTTTGAGCTTTATTAGTGGTTAAAAAATGACAGTTTAGATACGTTTGGCTGACTGCCCCATTTACTTTCATTGTTAACTATTTGGTTGTGAAAACTAAAGACGGTCAAACTCGATGTTACTTCAACTGACGTAACATATCTTTTGAGGGGGAGTTAGATTTTTTTGTCAACTGACGTTTAACGGTAGAATATAGGTCGAGATGTGACTGACGTTTGTAAAAGTTGATAATCTTCACAGGTCAGAGCAGCAGTGGAGCCGACTGTAGAGTCTTTTACTCAGTGTACAATCAGAGAGCAGCTCCGACCACAGGAGATAATTAAACCGAGCAACGAGGCTCTAATTACACAGAGAAGAAGAAAGACATGTGATGTTCAGCTGCAGCCTGATGTGATCAGATATTAAAGTTGAGATGTCGGTGTCAGTTTTGTTTTTGTTTTTTTTTTTGGAAGAAATTAGTCATTTCTCTTTCTGAAACGTCTCCATGTTGGTGCAGGTTTTTTTCACCTTTTTGTTCAGACTCTAACCGCTGCAGCAGCTACTGGTTGTTCCTGCAGTTTTAAGGTTTTGGCGTCGGTGTGAACTATAATCGTGAGGCCTGGAAAATACAAAATAAAAGGCTCGGTTGGACAATGTGTGGAACCGCAGCTTCACTCTTGTTCTTTCTGTTGTTTCACCTCCACATCATCACTTATAAACCCATTTCTCTTCCCTTCATTCCCATCTTTCTTTGGAGTTTTTTTTTTAAACTTTTTAAAAAACTTTAGTTTCCAGAGTTTAAATTGTTGAATATTTGATTGAAACGGTCAAAGGCCACATCCAAAAATCCACACTAGTCTTTTTCTTTTAACTCCTCCTCCTCCTCCTCCTCCTCCTCCTCCTCTTCCTCCCAGCAGCAGCAGCAGCAGCAGCAGCAGCAGCAGCTTTGATTCACTCTTCTCTTCAGAGGAAACTTCACCTCAGCAGCTGCACACGTGGGAAGAGGAAAATCATTTCTTTTGTGTCAAAAAACAAAAAAAAACATATTAATATTTAAATCATGAAGGAGCTCTCCCCGGAGACTTTGCTGCTGTCATTTGCACATGTTTGTTTCCTTTGTGGTTTTGTGAACGAGGCACGCGCTCAGGAGGCTGACGGTGAAGGTGATGCGCTCCGGCGCGGGTTGACATGGCAACACAACGGGCAGGTTTTCAGCATCCTGAGCCGCGGAGCTCAGTACCGGCCGTCCGGTAGGAGGCAACCCGGTTCACTCCGCTCACGTAGCAGCAACCCGGTGGTGGTCGTCAGCAACAACGGGAACAACGACACGGTCCCAGCTGCGGCGTCACGCGGCTCCCCGCGAGTCCCAGCCTCGAGCAGCGCCGCGCAATTACGCGCCATGACGCGCCAGCGGCACCAACAGCAGCAGCGGCAGGACGGTGACTCTGCTCCGGTGGGAAGAGAAGACGAGATGGTCGGAGATGATCCCTACAACCCGTACAAAGCCTCCAATTATTACCCCTATTATAACTACTACAACTCCTACTACAGACCCAGACCCAGGACTCCAGACCGGCCCGGATACGGAACCAGCTACCACCAGAACGGTAATAAACCATCTGATCCTTTTCTCTTTCTATCAAAGTTCTCCTACCTTTCACTTCTAAAAGGTGATTGGTTGTTTATTAGTAATAATTAATGTTAACTCTTGTAATGTGTCAGAAAGTTGCCCACATTTTTAGTTTTACGGGTCATTTTTGACCCATAACATCACAAATGTCACTGTTTTTCAGGGACCCTCATAGTTTACTAAAATGGTGAAAATTTCTTTATTCTTGTGGTAAAAACACTTGTTCCAATAATTAAAGTAAATAAATAAATAAATGGTACTTTTTATATCCTACCCAAACTTGAAAACGGGTCAAATTTGAGGGTAAAGTCAGATCAGGTTGTTAATAACTAATAATGTGAGTCTGATAATAGTTTTGTCCCGAACGTTGCTGTTGTAGTCATGGGTTTGTTGTGTTACAATTCATCAAAACTATAAACTAATGATGTTTTTCTTTGTCAGTTGGTTTGTCTCATTCAAGACATTGGGTGTTGGAGGTGTTGAGGACTTTTAATAGGGAAAAAATCAGAGTTACAGTCGTTCTAGGTCAATTATGTCAAAGAGTTTTGAGAAAGTTCCTCTTTTTGGCGATTTTGACCTAAAGATCTATAACGACAAAGTTACCTGAAGTTGTTTTACTGTCGATGCCACAAAGTGGCAGACACTTTGAGGACAACAAAGTTGAGGACACGTCGGTTTGTCTGTAGGAAGTTTGAGTCTTACTCACAGTCTTAAAACACAGACATTTGTCTCCACTCAACTCTATGTCCCTCACACTGTCGTTATGACTCTTTAGACTGAAATTACAAAACATCTACTTTCTCTAAACTCATCTGATTGATGTGATTTTGTAAGTAAAAACATGACTGCAGGACAGTGGTGTCTGGACTTTGACTCAAGTGGTGAAGTCGTGGACTCGGTCCACTTCCAAACATAAAACACAGCTACTGTTAAATCTGTTCACACTGAGTTTACAGTTTATAGTTTATAGTTTCTCCTCCATTAAACTGTAAACGCTCATGAAAGTCTGGAGCCATGATGCCACTTTTCTTCCGTGGCTCAATAATCCTTTTAATGTTAAAGTAAAGAGAAGACAGATGTGTCCGTTTCTTTATTTTCCCACCGTGAAATAAATCCCTGCAGGTGTTTCGAATTTCATACAGATACAGGATTTAACGACAAGTTTTAGTTTTAAATTTTAAGTCAAATAAACAGAACTTTTGCTCCAGAAACTGATGGACCTGAATCTTGTTGCAGGTCTCCCCGATCTGGTTCCGGATCCCTACTACATCCAGATCGCCACCTACGTCCAACGACTTCCCATGTACAACCTGCGCTGTGCTGCTGAGGAGAACTGCCTCGCCACGTAAGATCACACCAGGCTTTTCTAGGACGTCTAGATCGAGATGATTACCGTCACTTGACTCCCAGAATTGAAGCTTTCAACACTTGTAATGTGCCAGAAAGCTGCCTGTGTTTTTCAGAAAACATCATAATTCACTAAAATGGTGAAAATTTCTTTATTCTTGTGTTAAAATAGTTGTTTCTGACGATATCATGAACCATTGTTCCAAGTAAATGGTACTTTTTACATAGTTAAACTTGGGTCAAAAAGGGTCAAATTTGACTTTTAACTGGGGACCAAATTCTTAACTCCCCCTGTTTCTCTTCCAGTTCTTCTAGATACTCTCAGGACTACGACACCAGAGTTTTGTTGCGGTTTCCTCAGAGGGTGAAGAACCAGGGAACGGCCGACTTCCTGCCCAGTAAACCTCGATACGCCTGGGAGTGGCACAGCTGTCATAAGTTGGTATCTGGTAGAAGTTTGAGTTAACACGTTGACGTTAAGTGTCTTTGTTTGTTTTTTTTATCGTGGTTTTCGTTCGTTGTCGTTCAGTCACTTCCACAGCATGGACGAGTTCAGCCTGTACGAGCTGCTGGACACCCACACTCAGAGGCAGGTCGCCGAGGGTCACAAGGCCAGTTTCTGTCTGGAGGACACGTCCTGTGACCCGGGATATTACCGCCGCTTCGCCTGCACCTCGCACACTCAGGTGACATCACATTGACATGTCTGCGCCGGGACACGTACACATTATTTAAAGCAACGTTTAAAGTTGTTGTTTGTTGTGTGTTTACAGGGTTTGAGTCCAGGTTGTTATGACACCTACAACGCCGACATCGACTGTCAGTGGATCGACATCACCGACGTCTCACCTGGAAGATACACCCTCAAGGTCTGGTATCTTCTGAGAGTCCAAAACTACATGTAGATCCTCATTAAAGTCCATTAGATCCTCCCAAAGACACCTAGAAACTCCAAAAAGACACAAAGAACCTCATTATTGGCCACTATTGTCTCCTAACAACCACAAAACTTTCTACATTACCTCTACAACCCCCTACCTAAACACCAGACTTTGAGTCTTTTTGATGGTCTTTGGTCCCTGACAAGGATGTAGTCGTCCTTTAGAAAACCTGTAGCCTTCTCAGTGGCCACTGTAACCACCTAATATCCCAGTGAACCTTCTACAGAACGTCTGAAAACTTGTCATTGGTCAGTAAAGCTTCTAAAACTACATGCAGAACCTTCTTAGTGACCATTACAGCTACAAAGTCGTTCTTAAAAAATCTTAGAAAACCTGTACAACCTTTTTGGAGGCTAGTACAACCTCCTAATATCCCCCTGAACCGTTTAAAATACCTTTATCATCTAAATGTATATGTATCTACCTTCTCAGTAACCACTAGAACCCCAAACAGACCTCCTAGAAACACCAACCTTACCACAACCTCCTAAACCACCTTCTAGAACCCCAAACAGACCTCCTAAAAACACCAAGTGAACCTGTAGAACCTCTTTAGTGACTCTACAACCTCCTAATATCCCAGTGAACCTTCTGAAGGACCTTTGCAACCTTATAATTGACCTTCTCTACCTTCTCAATAACCACTAGAACCTCCAGAAGACTCTAGAAACACCAAGTGGAACTGCAGAACCTCTTTATTGACCTCTCCAACCTCCTAATATCCTCAACAACCTTCTAAAACATCTCTACATTATACTTTGACCACTAAAATGTCCAAAATTACATGTAGAACCTTTTCTCTGGACCATCAGAGCCTCTAATAAATCCCTAGAAAATCTTAAAAGGCCTGTCCAACCCCCTCACTGACCACTACAACCTCCTAATATCCCAGTGAACCTTCTGAACTTCTCTCCTAAAAACACCAAGCAAACCTGTAGAACCTCTTTAGTGACCTCTGCAACCTCCGAATATTCTCAACAACCTTCAAAAACCTCTACGTTGTCCTTTTACCACTAAAATGTCAAAAAGTACATGCAGAACTTTTAGGACCTTCAATTAATCCCTAGAACCTGTGAAACAGAAGACTACAACCTCCTAATATCCCGATGAATGATTTCAAGGACCTCCAGAACCTTGTCAATGACCTTCTCTGCCTTTTCAATGACAACTAGAACCTTGAATAGATCCCCTAGAAACACACAAGTGGACCTGTAGAACCTCTTTAGTGACCTACAACCTCCTAATATCTCCGTCCAACCTTCTAAAGTACCTCTACGTTATACTTTGACCACTAACATGTCCAAAACTACATGTGGAACCTTTTCTCTAGAAGACAGAACATTCTAGAACATTCTTAATCACATCTAAACCCATCTGAAGAAAGAACCTTCAGAAGAACTTAAAGGACGTCCTAAATGATCCTCAGAACCTCGTCAGAAACTTCTAGAAGCTGAAATGATGAATGAAATGAAAGTAAAAGCTGTATGTGCATTTCGTTCAACAGGTGACAGTAAATCCCCGGCAGCAGGTTCCAGAGTCCAACTTCAACAACAACGTAGTTCGTTGTGACGTCCAGTACACGGGCACCGCCGCTCACGTCTCTGGATGCTCCATGACAGGGTTAAAAAAATAAATAAAAACTATCTTTTCTGCAAAGATAATCAGAAATCGGCCCAAATGTATCAGCGATTGATCACATTTGATGTGTTTTTTTCTTGCAGCTACTGAGATAAAAACACAGCGACTTGAAGAACAAGGACAGAAGAAGAAGTCACGTGGAGCTTCACAGGAGAAGATGACTGAAGTTACAGTTTGGTCACATGTGACGGACGATTCAGTTCTTACTAGTTTGAAGCAAAAACATATCTTTATTACAACACCTCAGCTCAGAGTTAACCTTTAACAGTTTGGATCAAATCAGATCAGAAAATAACTCATGGACCATTTATTCTGACTTTGATGTAGTTTCCATATCTAAGATAAAAAAGATGGAGAAAGAAGCTAAAAATGAAAGCATGTACGTCCAGAGAGCTTTGATATTTTAATGTTAATTTAAAGTTTTAAGGCCATTTGTGTCTCAGTTCGAATACATCTTGAGAACCTCGGTGTCAGATGAGCTCTGGGTTTATTAAAACAAGACAACAAGTTGTTGTGTTTGCAAAACTCGAACATTGTTATTTTTGTCGTTTTTGTCGGAAACACCGCGCTAGTGACTGGGGCTCCGAAGTAGCTTGAGGACGTCGATATTTTAAAGGAAACAGAATTAAAAATTGTCTTCGTTGTAGAACCGGAACAGAACCTCTGATCATCTCCTTTTCATAGAAATTCCTCTTTTAGAAATGTCGCTAGAAAATGGGTCGTTGTTTGTGATGTCAAATGTATCTCATTGCCCCTGGACTCTGACTCCTTCACCGGTGATTATCTATAAAAAGACGGTCTCTCCGTGGTCTGAGAGTTTGAATTTCATAATGACGTTGCCAGTTAAGACTGAAAAGATACTAAATAGGTGCAAAACCATCATAAAATATCTTTCTGAGAGGTTTTTATGAAGCTTCTGAGGCGTTACACATATAACCAACATTTTATCGTCTATATGTCACATCACAGAACAACGATCGAACCCAGTTCAACCGTTTAAACCATTAAAACAGCTCAAAGTTGCTCCACACTTCCTTGCTGGTATAACGAGGCAGTGAGAACTTTATCCGGTAGTTTCCATTCGCCACCATGTTGAAAAAAAGAGCAACTATGACCAGATATTGTCCCCAACACATGCATCTCTCCTCAAACACTATTCAAGATGGCGGCGACCGGAAACTACCGCTAAGTCCGACCTGTAAAAAGTCTTTTTAATAAACAATATGTTCACTTACAAAGTTGTCAACACCTCGTTTTAATTGTCAGGACCCTTGTTTTGACGTTTGGAGCAACTTTGAGCTGTTTTAATGGTTTAAAATAGCGACGTCTTCAAGCTACATTGGTGACCAATCACTAGCATGTTGGGTCTTTTGGACAAAAAAACGATAAAAGTAACGATGTTCGTAATGAAACGGGCTAGCGTAGTTTAGCTCCTCAGCAAACATAACAACTGGTTATCGTGTTTTAACGAACCTAAAGTTCATTTGACACCGAATTTTACAATGATAAGTTTGGTAAAATGTCAAAAAGTTGAGCGTTGATCGACTACCTTGAAATTCAAAAATATACGTAGTATAGTAGCATACGGACGTATCCGAACTGAGACGCGCTAGTTCATCCACCGTGTTTGTAGCGTAGAATATTTGACGTATTTTTTTTTTGTTTTGGTGCTAAATGTTTGTTGTCGTCAAACTGAAATGAAACTTCTAATGTGTGTTTCTGTTGGTGAATAATGTATAGAAGAGTGTGTCCACCGGGTACGCGCGGTGCGTGCTCGCGTTTGTACTTGACAACCTGTAACCACACGTACCTGCGGAGCTGTATATAGGCGAGCTCACATCTCATGTTATCGACCTGCTTCCTGTTCACATTATTAATAAACGTTTGCTCGAACGTGAACCGTGTTTGTTGATCGATCGGACGTCTACGAGCCAACGCGGCGTCCAACGTCATCAGAAATGGACGGTAACGAAGCCACGCCCCCTTTTTTTATTGGTTCTGTTAACAAATATGGCCGACGGGGAGGTGAGTAGGAGACGTCAAAAGATCAGATTTTATTTTATTTATACGCAACAAAATATCAGGTGAAAGATTCCATATTTATGGATTTTCACAAAATATTGAACTAAAAAGACTTTGATCAAATAAAATTATTAATAATAATAATAACAGTTATTCTTAGTTTTATTTATTTATTCTTCACTTTAAACAAATATGTTTAAAAATTATTTATTTTATTTTATTTGAAAACATTTTTTATTATATTATGTGATATTAACATTTAGTTTAATTATTCCTAATTTTTTTAAATATTTCTTTTAATTTTTAAAATTTTATAAAAAGTTATTTTTCCTAAAATTATTTTTATTTAAGCTTTTTTTTAAAGCAACACTTTTATTTTATTTTATTAGATAGTTTACTGCCTTCAGAAAAAAATATTTTAATATATTTAGATTTATTACATGTATGCTTAATTTATTATAAATTATTATATATATAAATATTTTGAAAATTATTTTATAACATTTTTTATTTAATATATTATTGTTTTAAAAAATTATTTGATAAAAATTATTGTAAATTTAGTTTGTTTTAAGCAACAACTTAAAGAAGTTTTATTTGAAAAACAACTGAAGTAAATTAAAATACAATTAAAACAATTAAATATCAATATTGTCTAATAAAATAAAGTAAAATAAAACATTTTTTTTTATTTTATACTCGCTGTAATTCACCTCATGGCCACTGTGTGTCAGTGTTGAGCAGACGAGAACGTGGATGTTATAAAAAACATTTAAATCTTCATCAACTAACAACAAACTGTCATTTATTAAATTGATAAAAGTCTAATGTTTGGTCTCAGAGGCTGAACTCAGGTCAGTTATTGATCACTGATATAATATATTGATTTAATATAATTAGAAGTTTTTATTCTAAGGTAACGGTTCCTCCTTCAAAGATCGTCTATTACAAAGATGAATCAGCTGGAAAAAAAACAGTGAACAGATGAAACATGAGAAACTTGAATTTTGTTAAATAATTTAAAAAAATTTAAATTAAAATCTGGATTAGTTAATATAAATATAGAAGTGTCCTGGTGACAAAATAAAATTAATAAAAATAAAAACGATCAGAAACTGATTTCCACTTATATAATAATTTATTATATCAAAATAATTTGTATAATATTTTATCAGTTATAATATTTAATTTTCATTAGAATTATTTTTTTTGCAATTACTTTACATAAAATCAAATTTAATAATTAATTTAATTTGATTAAAATACACTTTCATTTAATTTTTATTTTTAATTCTATTATTTTAACATATAATGTTTTTATTTACCTCTGTTAGATTATTATTATTATTATTATTATTATTATGATGTGAAATTTAAATAAAATTAAATACTAAAATATTTGTATGTATGTTTAAATTTCAATGTATATAATTATTGTTATGTTTAAATTATTTAAGCTTTCGTATGCGTTAAATATAATATTTATTTATATTATATCTTAGATTTAATTCTTTTATTTTCATTTTTAGATGAGTTTTTTTTACATTTTTCTAAAAAAAAATAAATAAATAAATAAAATCAATGTCATGGTTTTAATTAATTTGTCGATTTACTTTAATTGAACTTTGTGGAATTTATTTTTTATTTTGGGTTTTATTAATTTATTTATCTATCTATTTATTGATTTATTTAATTATTTAATCAATTTATTTATTTAAATTTTTCTATTTATTTATTTATCTATCTATTTATTTAATTTTTTTTATCTATTTATTTAGCTTTTTTCTATTTATTTAATTAACTAACAGACGATCTATGTTCGGTTTGTAGTCCTCTCCTGGACCCGTGTCTCTGGAAACGTGTCGGAGTGACGCCTCCTGTCTCCGCTCCGCTCTCCGGCTCCATATGTCAAAGTCTTTGTGCTGGAGACGTCGAGGCGACGGGGGAAGAAAAAACAGCTGGATCGGAGGATCGATGCTAGCGGCTCCGCTAGCGGCTCCATCTCCTCAGCCGCTGCTCCTGCTTCCCTCACGGTAAGATACGACACCGTTAAAAACCTGGAGAAACTACCACACCCAGACTCTTCTTTTATTTATTTTATTTATTCTTTTCCACCTGAGCTGCCTCCTGAAGCTAACGTTAGCTAGCTTAGTCAGCTAGCTAGCGCCGTTAGCTTCTCTCTCCGGAGCTAGCTGAGCTAATTAGCCTCCCGCGGCTAACGCGAGCAGGTAACGGGGATTAAACGCGCTGTCAGCGGAGACGAGAGGACGCGACCAGTCGGTCCCCGGTGTGTCGTTTTCACCGGTAAAAGTCAAGGTGTTTGTTCATCTAACAACCGTGTCACGTCCACGTTGGTCAGAAAATGTTAATTAAATTAATTTAAAACGTTTGAACAAACTTATAATGTTCCAGAAATTAATTTATCAGCTGTTTTAATAAACAAACATTTGTTTTTTAACTAAAAAATAATGGAACTTAAATAATATGTTGATATATTTACTGATTTATCTGATTAATTCACTTCTAAACACGAAAAAATTTACTACTTTTGTTAAAATAAAAAGTAGCAATTCACCTTTTCACCACTAGGGGGCGAATAACTTCGTAAAAATAGTTAGCTAGTTTCTTATTTGTTACTAAAGTTGCTACGATGCTACGAAAACTACTGTAAAAAACTACTGTTAAAAAAAAAAAGTTTAGTAGTTTGCAGAATCAATCGGTTTTATTAATATAATCAAAATTTAATCGCGATTTCTGCGATTTTGTTACCTGGGAGCGATAAAAACATCAAAGGTTATAAGTTGTATTTTGGTAAAAATGCGATTAGAATATTTCGAAAAAAAAAAAAAAAAGTCAAACATCGTACGCAATTTTAAAACGTTTGTTAAAAACATGCTAAACACGTAAAGTCAAACGTCGTATTTTGGTAAAAAATGCGATTAGAATATTTTATAATATTTCATATTATATATATGTCGTTAAAACGCGACAAAAATGTCAAACGTATGTTGTTTAAAAAAAAGCGATATAGGCTAATCACCAAATGTCGCAATTGTAAAAAAAAGAAACGTCGTACATTACTGAAAACGTATGTTTTTAAAAACATGCTAACAACATTAATCATCAAAAGTGAAACGTCATATTTTGGTAAAAATGTTTCGTACATTTCGTCGTTAAAACGCGACAAAAACGTCAGATGTTAACGAGATATAATCGCCACATGTCGCAATTGTAAAAAATAAATGTAACAACTTTTAAAAACGTGAAAAACGTCTAAAACGTTTTAGCCTCCAGTTTATTTCAAGATGGCCGCCCCCTGGTGGTGAAACCTTTGAATTATAATTAAACGAATTTTTCCGCAACAAACGTCGTCGATGTTGAAACAACGTTTCACTTTAATCAAAACATTTATTATTATGTGATGTTTTTGAAACATTTGTTTGCTTTAAAGTTTTTATTTTCTACTTTTAAACCAGTTTAACAAACGAGACGTTTTGTTTGTTTCTTTTTTTTTTTTTTTTGCGTCCCGCTGCCGGGAAACGTTTGGACTCGTCAGCTGTTCACATAAACAGAGTTTTTAGTTTTTTTTTTTTAAACTAAACTGTTGTTATCAAGGATGTCGGGTTCGACCGTTTCTCAAAGCTGCAATCAGAGGTTTTTATTTTGACCCGTTTAACTCTGTGGTTCCTCCCACGCCGTCTGAAAACAACCTCGCTCACATGAACCTTCAGCTTCTCTCTCTCTTTGTTCTGCTCAGTCCACTTCCTGTCGGCCCCAAATTCAAGTTTGTTTTTTAAAGAATTAATTTAATTAGGAAGTGGTGACAAAAACACACTTTTCTCTATAAAAGTCACTTGTTTTTATTCTTCTACCTGATGTCGAAAGATGTTTATTTTACAAAATGTTTTTCAAAATAATTTAAATAATTAAAATTAACCACATATTTTGTATTTATTATATATATATATTTTTAAAAAAAATATTTTTGTTTGGTTTTTGACACTTTTTTACGTCTTGGGAAAGTGAGAATAAATGCGATAAAAACATCAAACATGACGTCAAAGATACGATAAAAACATTAAACATTGGATTTTGTCAAAAACGTGATAAAAACAAAGGTCAAACGTCGTCAAAAATGCGATTTAAAAACGCGGTATATCGTGAAATGCGATAAAAAAATTATGCGAAAAATCGGTTATGGGATAAAAATACGATTTAAAGTCATAGATTCTGTTTCGTTAAAAACGCGCTAAAAACATTCGCCTAAACGTCAAATTTCTGCGACATCGTGTTTTAAAAACGTCAAACTTTTCATCAAACTTCGATGTCATGTGATTAAAAATGTCATATGTCGTATTTCGTCAATAATGCGATAAAAACTATTTAGAGATGTTGACAACATAGTCAAGTTTCAGTATAAAAGACTCCCCGGAGGCTCTTATTGTGACGGGGCTTCAGTTAGCTTCCTGTCTCTGTGTTTAACGCCGTTTTTTGCCGCTAGCGTCACGTGGGTTCGGATTATCCGACCTGTGATCGAGCGGCCGTTTGATCCTTTAACGGTTTTAACGCCGCGGCGTCAGAGGATTTGATTTTCTTTTTCCAGATCACGTCTTTGTTTCTCCGCCGAGACGGAAAATCCTCTTTTAAAATAGACGAGACTCGTTGTTTCCATGGTTTCCTCTTTATTCACTGGGCTGCTGAAAAGACACTTCCTGTTTTGTTGTGACTGGTTGCATCGCGGCGTCTGATTGGTTGTCGTTGCAGCTGGTTGTGCGGCCGATGATGCGTCGTGAACATGGAGGCTCCTGAATATCTGGACCTGGATGAGATCGACTTCTCTGACGATTCGGCGGTCAGTACGGCCACTCTTTAACCAACGGGCTATGTTAGCAAACGTTAGCTAGTTTGGCTACATTAAGCTAATCCAGCCAAGCTAGCAGATTTAGTTACAGTAGCTAACTTGGCTGTGTTAGCTTGTTCGATACATCGCTTTGTTAACTTCACCACATTAGCTTATTTACACACTACACTAATTGAGCTATGCTAGCTAACTTGGCTACATTAGCTAATTAATTTACATTAGCTAAGACTTTCCTGCATTAGCTAATGTAGACGAGTCAGCAGATTTAGTTACAGAAGCTAACTTGGTTGTGTTAGCATGTTCGATACATTACCTAACTTTGCTACATTATCTTATTTAAAAACATTAGCTAATTTGGCTATGTTAGCAAAAGCCACTTTGTTAGCTAACATGGCCACATTGGCTAATTAAGTTACACTAGCTAACATTTTCCTGCTTTATGTTATTTGGTTACATTAGCTAACTTTTGCTGCACTGATTAATTGAGCTACGCTAGCTAACTTGGCTACATTAGATAATTAATTTACATTAGCCAACACTTTCCTGCATTAGCTAATGTAGCCAAGTTAGCAGATATAGTTACATAAGCTAACTTTGCTACATTTACTAATTTGGTTATATTAGCTAACTTTTGCTACACTAACTAATTCAGCTACATTAGCTAACTTAGAAACATTGTTTTGTTTGCTAGTTACAGAAGCTAACTTTGCTATGTTAGCTAACTTTGTTATGTTGAACATTAGACCATTAGTAATGTTAGCTAACATATTTTATTACGTTAGCTAACTTTTGCTACAGTAGCTACAACTAATTTGTCTACATTAGCTAACTTGGTTATATCAGCAAACGTCACATCGCCAGCTAATGTTTGCTAATTTAGTCACATTGACTAACTTGGTTGCTAATGTTAGCTGCTAAGTTTGCTGCTGTAGCTAACTTGGGTACAAAAGCTAAATTTGCTACATTAGCTAACTATTTTAGCTCACTTCTCCACATTAACTAATTTTACTACTTTAGCTAATTAAGCTACACTAGCCTACTATCTTTTGCAGCTAACGTTAGCATGGTCATCCTTTGAAATCTCCAGCTGTGACGTAAACGTAGACGAAGGACTTCAGTGATTAGTAGAAACCAGATGTTGATCAAAAGAAATTGATACACAAAGTGTCAGAAACAATTAAAACAAACAAACAAACAAACACTTGTAGCTCTCGGTTCATATCGTTGTTCTCGTCCTTGGATCAGAGCAGAGAACAGCAACAATCTGTCAGCACTTAGAGCAACATAACGAGCTCCCGTTATTAACCAATATCTAAATATAACCACACTGAACAGCTGCTCCACTGCTGGAGACAATTTTCTCATTTTCCTCTTCC
Source organism: Polydactylus sextarius (assembly GCA_016801845.1). Lineage (NCBI taxonomy): Eukaryota > Metazoa > Chordata > Actinopteri > Polynemidae > Polydactylus > Polydactylus sextarius. The sequence continues at coordinate 1,921,008 of CM028931.1, read as the reverse complement.
TGCAGTATTCGGTCACGTCTCTGAAGAGCATCCCAGAGTTGTCCAGGAGGAGCGATGGTCCGTCCGAGGAGCGACCAGGTAACTGATCCGGGACCAGACGTTTACGTCCGATTTAGTCTGGAAATTAGCATCGAATTAGATGTTAATCTGCAAAAGTGTCGATGCTAAAAGTGGCGTCAGCACCTCCAGTTGACATTTCGACTACCGTACGCGACGCCAACTCACGTGACGCTAACTGAAATGATGCTAACTCACAAGATATTGTGGGAAGTTTTAGTAGAAGTTACGCATAGTGATGCTAACTCATGAGATGCTAACTCACAAAACTTTTAAGATCTCAGAAGAACTTTTGCAAGAGGTTACGCAAAGCGATGCTAATTCAAAAGGGATCTCGCGAGATTTTGATCATGTGTAGCTTGCTAACTCTCGCAAACTTCACAAGATCTCGCGAAAAGTTTTGGAAGAGGTTACGTGAAGTGACACTAACTTACATGATGCTAACCTATGCGAAGCTAACTCTTGCAATACTTAAGAGGCGTCGCGATAAGTGTTTACAAGAGGTTACTTGAAGTGATGCTACCTCACACGATGCTAACGCTAGCAATGCTAACTCACAATACTCACAGGATCTTATGAGTAGTTTTGGGAGAGGTTACGCAAGTCATGCTAACTGACAAGATAATGTGAGAAGTTTTGGAAGCGGTTATGCTAAATGATGCTATCTCACGCAATGCTAACTTTCTCAGTACTCATGGGATCTCATGAGAAGTTTTGGGAGAGGTTACGCAAAGTTATACTAACTCACATGATGCTAACTAGAAAAACTCCAGAGATCTCAGAAGAACTTTTGCGAGAAGTTGTGCCAAGTGACGCTAACTCAGAAGAGATCTCGCTAAATTGTAATTATGTCTAACTTGCTAACTCTGGCAAAACTTTTAAAATCTCGCGAGACGTTGTGAGAGAGGTTACACAGAGCAATGCTAACTTGTGATGCTAACTCTTGTGATGCTAACTCAGAAGAGATCTTGTGAGATTATAAATATGTGTGAGCTTGTTTTCTTTTCTTTGACATTTGATATTTTAGTATCGTGACATGATTCTCTTCTCGTCCTCCTGCAGCTCCTGCCATCAACTGGAGTCGTGGCGTTTCCTCCCACGGCGGTGGTAGCGGGGGCGGCGGCAGCGGGGGAATCAAACCGACGGGTCTCGCCGAGGTCCACAGTAAGTTCAGACCGGTGAAGAGGGTTTCTCCTCTCAAACACCAACCGGAGACGACCACCACCAGCAGCACCGCCGAGTCCGACTGTGGCGATGGGAAAGTCCAGGGTCAGGTCGTCGGAGCAGGGGAGACGACGGGGGAGGGCAGCAAGGACGACCCCGCCTCCGACAAGCCGAGCCACGCATCCTCCTCGTCCGACGGGCCCGGAGGGAAGGCGAGGAGCGGCGGAGGAGGCGTCAGCAACCCTCAGGCTCTGTTCGGGGAGCTGGAGCACTACGACCTGGACATGGACGAGATCCTGGACGTCCCGTACATCAAGTCCAGTCAACAGATGTCGACGTTGCCGCGGGTTCCTCACGACAAGCGCACGGTGACGGGGAGCAACCTGGGAGGAGGAGGTGGAGGAGGAGGAGGAGGAGGAACCCTGGAGAGGAGCAGAGGAGGAGGAGGAGGAGTGAAGAGCGCCACTTTGTCCCACAACGAGGCTTTGAACCTGGGAGGAAGCAGCTCACAGACTCAGGTACAAACAAATAAACAATAACATCATGTTTGTTAGCTTAGCATTAGCATTAGCAGCTAACTCTCTTAGCATAAGCGCTACTAGCTAACTCTCTTATCGTTAGCATTAGCAGCTTACTCTCTTAGCATAAGTATTACGAGCGAACTCTCTCAGCGCTAGCATTAGCAGCTAACTCTCTTAGCGTGTTACAATCTAACTTTCCTAGCTTTAGCGTTAGCAGCTAACTCTTGCGTGTTGTGCTGTTCAGTTCTGCGTCCTGTCCCCGGTCAAGTGGTCCGACCTGAGGAAGTCCAAGTCCATGGATCCAGACCTGCACCACCTCCACCACCACCACCACCTCCACCACCGGTCCCCAGCAGCAGCAGCAGGAGGAGGAGCAGGAGCAGGAGCAGGAGGAGGAGTTTACCAGTCAGAGCTGCTCTCCTCTGGACTCCTCAGCTGCTCGTCTTCTCTCACGTCTTTCTCTGATGCAGGTACATGATGAAGATGATGGTGGCTATTTTTGCAAAGTTCGGTTTGTAAGCTAACAATGCTATATTAGTTAGCATAGCTAAGTCACCTAATTTTCCTGTGTTTGCTAATGTAGCCACATTAGCATACTTGGCCACTTGATGATAGTGATGATGATGGGCTTAGCTATGTTAGCAAACTTTGCTACATTAGCTAAAATTGCTGTTAGCTAACAGCTATGTCAGCCAACATAGCTGTTAGCAAATTTAACCATGTTGGCTAACTTACCAAATTTTCCTGTGTTAGTAAGATAATTAGCTAATTATCTTACATTAGCCAATATGGCTACATTAGCATACTTGGCTTAGCTATGTTAGCAAACTTTGCCACATTAGCTAACTAGCTTAGCTACCATAGCTAACTTTACCATGTTAGCTAACTTGCATTACCTATTTTTCTACATTAGCTAATTGGGCTACATTAGCATACTTGGCTACTTGGTGATGATGGTGATGATGCGTACACGTGGTCGATGATGTCATCGTTTATCTCCTTCCAGACAAGCTGCTGTCGGCTCGTGTTTATCCAGACTCTCAGAGTCAGCGTTCGGGGGCGGAGCCTCCCGTCGGTCCGGGGATGATGTTCCCGCTGCCGAGCTGCAGACAAGACGGCTCCAAACCCTGGACTCCTGGAGGAGGAGGAGCAGGAGGAGGAGGACTGAGGGGGTTTGGAGGAGGAGGAGGAGGAGGAGGAGCGGAGCTGGACGAGGAGACGAAGAAGAACCAGAACATCATCAACATCGTCAGAGAAGGACAGATCTCCCTGCTGGTGAGTAGGAGGAGCAGCAGGAGGAGTTGTCCTCCTCTTACTCCTTTTACTCTTCCTTCCCTACCCTTTCCTTGCTCCTCTCATTTCGCTTTTTCCTCTTGCTCCTCCTCTCCATGCACCTCCTTCTCCTGGTCCACTTCTACCTCCTCCTCTTCCTTCCCTACTTCTCTCTCCTCCTCCACATTTTGTTCCTCCTCCTACTTTGCCTCCCTCTCCTCAACTTCTGTCCATCTTCTCCTTCCCTACCTTTCCTTGCTCCTTCTGCTCCTCCTCCTCTCCGTGCACCTCCTTCTCCTGGTTCACATCTACCTCTTCTTCTTCTTCTATCTTTTCCTCCTCTTTTTTTTCTTCTCCTTCTCCACTTTCTTGCTCCTCGTTTCCCGTCCTCCTCCTCCTCCTGCTCCTCCTCTCCTTGCACCTCCACCTCTTGTCCCTTCCTTGCTTCTCCTCCTCCTACTTTGCCTCCTTCTCCTCCACTTCTGTCCATCTTTTCTTCTTCCTTCTCACCTCCTTGCACCTCCCTCTCCCTCCACATCTTATTTCTCTTTCACTTCTGTCCATCTTCTCCTTCTCTACCTTTCCTTGCTCCTCATCCTCCTTCTCCTCCTTGCACCTCCTTCTCCTGGTTCACATCTACCTCCTTTTCTGTTTCCATATTTTCCTCATCTTCTTTTCATCTCCTTCTCTCCCTTCCCTACTTTTTCTTGCTCTTCTCCTTTCTCCTTCTCCTTTTCCCTCCTGATCCTGCTCCTCCTCATCCTCCTCATGCGCCTCCTCCTGCAGCCTCACCTGGCAGCAGACAACCTGGAGCTGATCAGAGACGAGGAGGGAAACAACCTGCTCCACATCTCAGCGTGTCAGGGTCACGCCGACTGTCTGCAGCACCTCACGTCCCTGATGGGAGAAGACGTCCTCAACGAGCGCAACAACCAGCAGCTGACGCCGGCCGGCCTGGGAGTCAAGGTGTGTGTGTGTGTGTGTGTATGCAGGCCTGCGATTGGCCGGTCGCACGATGATGTCATAGCGTTTGACATAAACTTCAACTTCAGCCTCGTCTGCGGCGGCAGGATGTTGAAAAAAAAAAAAACAGCGTCTGTCTGGAAACAAAAACCAAGGAAAGTGACGAACGTTCTGTTTTGTCTGCGGCGCCGTGGAAACGAGACTTCTGATTGGCCGCCAGACAGGAAGTGTGTTATCTAGAGACAAGCCGGGGAGAAGGGAGCTTTTATTATCAACCAGACTGTTGTTTATATACACACACAGACGACAGATTTCTAATCAGCTGTGTGTGTGTGTGTGTGTGTGTGTGTGTGTGTGTGTGTGTGTGTGTGTGTGTGTGTGTGTGTGTGTGTGTGTCAGAACGGTCATCTGGAGTGTGTGAGGTGGATGGTGAGTGAAACAGAAGCCATCGCCGAGCTGAGCTGCACCAGAGAACATCCCAGTCTGATCCACTACGCTGCTCGCTACGGACAGGTAACACACATGCTAACCAGCTAGCGTGCTACATGCTACATAGCAAGTTTTCGCATTAGCATCTGTTAACTCACTATTAGCTGCCTCCGGCGGTAGAAATCAACACCCATCTGTCTTTCTTCTTACTGAAGTTAGCATGCTAGCCAGCTAGCGTGCTAATCAGATAGCGGGCTAACCAGTTAACATGAAACAATTGCAACCACCACATGCTACAAAGGCAATGTTAGCATTAGCAACTATCTCCAACGGTAGAAACAATGGCATTTTTTACTTTTTCTGGCTTCTGTTGAAGCATGCTAACCAGTTAATATGCTACATAATACATAGCCATTGCAACCACCACATGCTACAAAGCTAGTGTTAGCATTAGCAGCTATTTCTAGTGGTAGCAGCCATTTACTCACCATCAGCTGTTTACTGCAGTATAAGTCAACATCATCAACTATTTGTCATGCTTCTACTGTAGTTAGCATGCTAACCAGCTAGCAAGCTACATAGCCAATGTTAGCATTAGCAGCTGTTTAGTCACCATTAGTTGCTTCCAGTGGTAGAAATCAACACCCATCTTAATTCCTGTCCTATTTCTTACTGACGTTAGCATGCTAGCCAGCTATCATGCTAATCAGATAGCCAGCTAAATATGTATCATAACAACGATTGCAACCACTACATGCCACAAAGCCAATTTTAGCATTAGCAGCTATCTTCAGCAGTAGAAATAATGCCATTTTTAACGTTTGCTGGCTTTAGCATGCTAACCAGCTAGCATGCTTCATACTACATAGCTAGTGTTAGCAGCTGTTTACTCACCTTCAGCTGTCTAATGCAGTAGAAATCTGTGCTAATATTAACTATTTGTTATGCTTCTGTTGTAGTTAGCATGCTAACTCGCTAGCCTCCTTACCTTTTAGCAACCTACATAGCCAATGTTAGCATCAGCAGCTTTTAACACCCACCTTAACTCCCGTCTTTCTCTTTAGTAAAGTTAGCATGCTAGTGTGCTAATAAGGTGTGTAGCAGGCTAACCAGCTAGCATGCAATGATTATCACCACTACATTATACAAAGCCAATGGTAGCATCAGTGGCTTGTTTACTCACCGTCAGTTGTCTAGAATCTTAATTGTAACATGTCTCGCTGGCTAGCATGCTAGCGGGCTAAATTCTTGTCTTGCTTTTATTGAAGTTAGTATAGCATGCTAACTAGCTAGCGTGCAACAATTATCACCACCACAACCTGAGAAAATACTTAACGATTTTGTGTTTGTGTCTCCAGGAGAAGGTTTTGCTTTGGCTGCTTCAGTTCATGCAGGAGCAGGCGATTTCTCTGGACGAGGTGGACCAGAACGGGAACACGGCGGTCCACGTGGCGGCGCAGTACGGACACCTCACCTGCATACAGGTGATGCTGCTGGAGCCGAGTGGAGGCGGTGGTTTATCACCAGACCAGGACTGGAAATGATAACGTGTTTTTATGTCCCGTGTCCAGACTCTGGTGGAGTACGGCTCCAACGTGACGGTCCAGAACCAGCAGGGAGAGCGGCCTTCCCAGAGTGCCGAGCGGCAGGGACACACCACCTGCGCTCGCTACCTGGTCGTCGTGGAAACCTGCATGTCGCTGGCGTCGCAGGTCGTCAAACTCACCAAGCAGCTTAACGAGTATGTTACACACACATCAGCAGAAATGAGATCCAACCTGATGCTAATGTTAGCATTAAAGGTTTAAAACGCTAACATTTAGCATTATAGCATAAGAAGTAGGAACCAACCTCATGCTAACATTAGCATTTTGGCTATAAATCAGTAAGTTTTTACTAGCTAAATATCGGATGTGAACAAGAAGTAGGATCCAACATAATGCTAACATTAGCATTTGCATAATTAGCCACATTAGCATTATAGTAAAATACGTAGGATTTAATCTAATGCTAGCATTAGCATTTACATAAAAGGCAACTTTATGCTAACATTAGCATTTTGACGAAAAAACTGAATTTACTTTGAGCTATTATTAGTGTGTTTATAATTAGCTTAAACGTTATTAGCATTAATGGCTAAGATCTTTGGTTAAAAACTTGCTAGCATTAACTTGTTTTATAGCGAGCTAAAAGTAGGACGTTAGAACGTAAGAGCCAACCTGATGCTAACATCACCATTTAAAGTTTATACATTAGCATTTTAGCATCACATTAGCATTGTAGTAAAAGAAGTAGAATCCAACTTTATGCTAAATTTAACTAGTTTATAATTAGCCAAAGTTAAGATGCCAGCAAAACGGTAGGCTCTAACGTAATGCCATTAGCATTAAAGGCTAAAAACTAGCCAACATTTGCTCTTTTTTTAAAAAGCCTGTTTTATAGCTAGCTAAAAGTAGGATGTTAGAACGTGAGAACGTAAGAGCCAACCTGATGCTAACATCACCATTAAAAGTTTATACGTTAGCATTTTAGCATGACATTAGCATTGTAGTAATTAACATCAACTAGATTATAATTAGCTGAAGTTAAGATGCTAGCCAAAACGGTAGGTTCTAACGTAATGCTAGTAGCATTAAAGGCTTAGAACTAGCCAACATTTGATGTTTTTTCTAAAAACCTGATGCTAGCGTTAGCTTGTTTTATAACAAGCTCAAAGTTGGGTGCTAACAAAGCTAAATAAGATAACGTAGATGCCAATAAAAAGTTAGTTGTTGTTGTTTTGCAGACAGGCGTCAGAGCGGATCGCTTTACAGAAACAACTTCAGAGGCTAATGGACCCCAACAAGGAGGGGACGCCATCACGGTCGCCAAGGTAACACACACACACACAATGTGGTAAAAGAAACAACATCATCGTTATGTCAACTTTAACACCCGTCCTCCTCTGGACTCCAGCTCCCATCAGCCCTCAGTGGAGGGGGCGTGGCCGGAGATGATGTTGACGGCGGAGGGGACGCCGGGCGACGGTCACTGGTTGGTCCGTCAGGGCGGGGTGAGTCAAGACTCGGTTTTCCGGCAGCTGTTGGGAAAAGACGCACCGGATCCGCTGTGTCCGAGGGAGAGGTTGCCGCCAGCGACGGTGCCGTCGTCGTCGGGCGACGGGTCACTGCGTGCCACGCCCCCTGGTGGACAGGAGGGAGCTGAAACTGGCGAGACTCAAACAGATCATGCAGCGCTCGCTCAGCGAATCCGACTCAGACGGTTACCCGCCGGAGGAAGGTCGAAACCAAGGAGCCCCACCCCCAAACGCGCTGCGACCCGATAGGCCGTCGCACCTGCCAATCACAGAGGAGGAGCCGGCGTCCAATCACCTTCACCTGATGATGAGGAAGCACCTCCCTTCTTCTTCCTCTGCCACCGCCGACAGGAAGCAGGCGTTCTCCCTCAGCACGTCAAAGTCGGTGGACGCCATTGGCTACAACCCCTCCCCCACCGCCAGCGACGCCGACGCCGTCGATGCCGGAAAAACGCCGGACGCCGCCGGCGACGCCCACGACGGACAGAAGGTGGCCACCAGCCCCAAGAGCGCCCTGAAGTCGCCGTCGTCGCGCAGGAAGACGTCGCAGAACCTGAAGCTGAGGGTCACCTTCGACGAGCACGTCCACAAGAGCGCGGCGCAGGAGGCGGAGCCCGCCAAGGTGCATCATGGGAAGGAGAGGACGCCGACGGGCGGCTCCGAGAGCAAGCGGCCGTTCGGGACGTTTCGATCCATCATGGAGACTCTGAGCGGGAACGCTAATCACAACAACAACAACAGTAGTGGCGGCGGCGGCGGTGGCCAATCAGGCTCCGCCCACAAACCAACGACCTATCAGAACTCACCTGGCAGGAAGTCGGAGAGTAAAAACGGCGGCGGAGGCGCTAAGAGCAGAAACAGAAGCAGTAACGTTTAAACCGAGCAGTGCCTAGCGACGGCGCCTAGCGACGGTCGTCAAGTCCGATCAAACCGAAGCAATAAAAACAAACAAACAAACGGTTCCGTTTGTTTCTGTGTAAAAAAAAAAAAAAAAAATACTAAGAGAAACAAACACCAAACAAACTGGAAACATTTTTTTATTTTTGATTTTTTTTTTTTCACATCAAAGTTTTTAAACGTCACTGATCAACAGGAACTTTATTTATTAAATTAGTCCAGAAATTTAATCATTTACAGTCTTTTTTTTTTTTTTTTTTAATTTTAGTTCAGTTGGTATGGAAGGTGAAGAGTGCCTTTATTTGTTTTATTTTATTATTTTTATTTTGTGGGAGATTTTGTTTTATTTTTATTTTTTTTACCCTTTTTTACAATAAAATTTTTTTTAATTCGACCATTTTTTTTTTTTTTTTTCATTTTCTTTTTTTTATATTTTATTTTAATTTTTAGTTCAGGTCAAATTCTGATTTTTTTTTTTATTATTTTTTTTTTTTTTATTTTATTTTATTTTATTCTTTATTAATTTTAAAGTAGTTTGAGAAAAAAAAAAAAAAAACATTTTTTTTTCTTATAACAAACTCTGAGTTGAATCTAGAATAATTTCCCACCTGGTTCATCATCAAACATCAGTGACGTTTTATTTTATTTTATTTTATTTTATTTTATTTTATTTTTCAGAAACAAACCGTGACACAAACTTCAGTATTTCGTCTTTTACTTCATTTTATTTTATTTAATCATTTTAAACAAAACATTCCCAAATGTTTCTGCTTCTCTGTGACACTAAAGACGAACGTATTGATTATTAATGTTGATATTTATGTTTATGCACAAAGTTTCTTTGTTTCGTTTGTTATTAAATGTGGTTATAGTCGTGCACGTGGCTCAACGTGCACCAGCACAACCGATAGATTCAAAACCACTGATTTTTATCGCAGTTTAATTTAGTCTTTACGTTATATTCCACACGTTGCGTCGCTATTTAATCCTATAAACAGCGTTTGTCAAACGCTCAGCGACGTTTTACGATGTTTCCACGACGACGACGACGACGTTTTGTTCATCGACGAGGAAATAAACTACGACGGAGTCACGATCACGTTGGGAAAAATCTTAAATACAGAGAATAAATATCGGAACGTTTCAAGAGTAAAAGTTGTACATTTTAGATCGTAATTTTACGACTTTTTCTCTGGTAAATTTCTGACTTTGATTCTTGTAAACTTACGACTTATTTTGCAAAGTTTACAAGTTTCTTTTTTTTTTTTTTACGACTTATTCTTAGAAATTTCAGACAGCAAATCTTGTAAAACCGCAACGTTAATTCACGTAAATTTACGACTTATTTTCTCAGAAATGTACGACTTTTCTTTAAATTTACAAGAAAAAAGTCGTAAATTTACAACAATTAAAGGAAATTCGTGAGAACAAATTGTCGTAACTTTACGTCTTTTATCCCTGTGAATTTACGACTTATTCTCGTGAGTTTACGACTTTAATCGTTCTAACGGTGCGTCTTTTATTCTCGTAAATTTATGACTTTTTTCTTGTAAATGTACGGCTTTAATTGTCGTACATTTACGACATTTAATCTCGTAAATTCACGACTTTTATTCTCATGAATTTACGACTTAAATTCTTGTGAATTTTTTACTTTTATTCTCGTAAACGTACAAGTTTTATTTTCGTAAATTTACGACCGTTATTCTCATAAATTTCCGATCTTTTTTCCTGTCGTAACCTCACGTCTTCCGATCGTTGTGATGAAGTCGGATTCGGTTTCGATTCGTTTTCGGAACCAATCCGACGTTTTTTGTTTTTTTTGTTTGAGTTTTTTAGCATCGTCACTTTTATCTTGTTTCATCGGAGGTTTGAAGGAAACGTAAAGATGAAAAATTCCGTTTTATCTCTTTTGTTTTGGTTCTTTTAGTCGCTGTTTCTCTGGACTGGAAGAGAAACTCACGGTTTAAACTTTAAAAAAAACAACAAACAAGTCGTGTAAATTAAATTAAATATATTCCGTTTTTATTATTTTATTGATGCACTTCCTGTTACTTTGTTGCTTTATTCGTTTTTGTAACCTCACGTTTACTCGACGCACAGAAACCAAGGAACTTTGAAGGAAACTTTCAGTTTTTTATTACTATTTTTTATTTTTTAAATGCAGTGTATTTTATATTTGAGGCGTCGGACGTTTTACTCGAAACAAAACAAAAAAAAAAACAAAACCAGACGCATCGTGTCTGTGAATGTCGTTTTATTTGTTTTTTAACTAACCAGCATGTACAGAGACGAACGTCCTGAACTTTAAACTGTTGTCGACAAATAAACTGTTACTTTGTTTCACGTGGTGTCGGGTCACGTTTTTGTTTTTGTTTTTGTTTCTTTTTATCACTGATTTCACTTCCTGGTTGGTTTTTCTTCACACGTCTCTGTCGCCCTCTGGTGGTCGACTTCACTAGCTAACAATGTTTCATTCTTTTGTTTTTCTTTTTTTAATTATTTGTTTGTTTATTTATTTTAGCTAGCAGCCAAATTAGTTCATCTAGCTCCAACTAAGTTAGCTAACATAGCCAAGGTGGTTAATGTAGCTAAGTTAGCTTATGTAGGAAAGTTAGAGCCAGGTTAGCTAATGTAGCCAAATAAGCTAATAACTGTAATTAGTTCATCTAGCAAAGTGAGCTTATGTTACAAAGTTAGCTAAATTAGCTAACATACCCATATTGGTTAATGTTGCAAAATTAGCTAACATAGCTAAGTTAGCTAACAGCCATATTGGTTCATCTACCAAAGTTAGGTAACGTAGCAAATTTTGTAGCTAAGTTGGCTAATGTAGGAAAGCTAATATATCCAAATTAGTTCATGTAGTAAAATAAGCTAATGTAGTGAGATATGTTAACATCGCTATATTAGCTAACATAGCCAAAATGGTTCATCTGGCAAATTCAGCTAATGTTGTTAAAATAGTTAAGCTTGTCAACATAGTCAAGTTTGCTAACATAGCTAAATTCCCTAACATAGCTACGTTAGCTATCATAGTCAAATTAGTTAATGTAGCAAAAGTTAGCTATCGTAGTGAAGTTTGCTAATGTAGCCAAATTAGCTAATATATCTAAATTAGCTCATCTAGCAGATAGTTAATGTAGCGAATGTTAGCTAATATAGTTAGCTAATAACTTAGCTACATTAGCTGATGTATACAAAGTTTGTTGATTTTGATATTCAGTCCCATCAGGAGAAACACGACGGACGACGGAAAACTTCATAATAGACGTGAAAACATAACGAACGTTACACAGCACAGCAACGACGGGAATAATAACGGTAACAATTAGAAAGTTTTCAGAATTCCTCTTCACTGCTAACATCATTTTGGTAACATAGCTAAGTTAGCTAACAGTCAAGTTTGCTAACATAGGTACGTTAGCTAATGTAGCCAAATTAGCAAATTAATTCAAATTAGCGTATTTAGTGAAGTTGGTTTACATAGCGAATTTTACTAACATATCTAAGTTTGCTAACGTGGCTAAGTTAGCTAGCAAAGCCATATTAGTAGGTAATGTAACAAAATTTAGCTAATGGTTGGTTAGCTAATGTAGCCAAATTAGCAAATGAATTCAAATTAGCACGTTTAGTGAAGTTGGTTTATATAGTAAATTTTACAAACATATCGAGGTTTGCTAACGTGGCTAAGTTAGCTAGCAAAGCCATATTAGTAGGTAATGTAACAAAATTTAGCTAATGTAGCTTAGTTGGCTAATGTCGCCAATCACGCGCTTTTAGATCGAATTATTCATCGCTAGTTCGCAAACAGAGTAGTTTTTGAGAAACGACGGACGGCGTAAAACTTTGTAACAGACGTGGAGATGCTACATTGCGACAGAGATGTAAATAATAAATAACGGAAACAATTAAAAAATATTTTGCTCCAATTGAGAAAAACGTAGAAACGTATCGACGTCCCCGTCTCTTCACCAACCGGCCTCTGATCGTGATTGATGCCGCGTGTGAATCGCGTATCCGTGGTAATTTAACAGACGAACAAGAGCTCGTATTTATTTCCTCCAAACATCAAAAACAGTCACTTAACGGGCGCCGGGATTTATGGTGTTTGGGAAGCAAATTGGCCTTTGATGTTTTCCCACGAAGGGTCGACTTCTTCCCCACGGAGCCTAATGGGGTTCGCTGTAATGGCCGCCCTCCATCATCGCCGTCGAATATGAAACATGAGCTCTCGGCTTCTGACAATTAGCAAAAACGACGCTAACACGGGACGACGGTGTTTTGTTTTTGTAGCGTGTAACGAAAAAAAAACAGGAGCTATTTGTTTTATTTCCTCCTCCTCCAGTCTGACTTTTATTCTTTATTTTTTTTTTGGTCGAGCGGTGAAGTTAAACTGATAAATTAGACCTCATTTATTGGACAACAATTTGAGTCGATACCCTGGGGCCTTTCGCTCTGCGGCGTCGGACGAGGCTCCACAGCCACTAATTGGTCGGTTTGTGTGTGTGTTTGTTGGTTTGGGGGGGTGGAGGAGGAGGAGGAGGAGGTGTTTTAAGGTGGAGGACGAGCGGTGTGTTGAACGGTCGACGTACGCGGCGCACGCCACGAAAACAGACGAGACGAGCGTTGGATTTGACAGGCGGGAGGAGGCGGAGGAGTCATGTATAGATTTTTGTGTCTGTTGTTTTGGCTTATTTGTGTGCTTCTTTTACTCAGTCAATCAAATTTAATTGACACCGCTGGGCTGGGGGCGGGGGGCGGGGGCCGGGGGCCCGACGCCACGCTGGGATGACAGGCCTTTAATGCCAAAAGAGAGAAGAGGAGGTTCTTCTGCCTGTGAAGGATGCGGCGGGTGACGATTCCTCGGCGCCCGACAACGGTATTAATTGATGTAACGACAGCGATGATGGATACTAATAAATACAACCTTTAAGAAGAAGAAAAAAGAAACGGTAATTAGATGGCGTCCCGCGCGCCACCGTTGATAAACACCATTCGTCTTTCGCCGAGGCCTTTTCACGTCAGCCGTCGTTTAGTTTAGCGGAACATGTCAAACGGCGCATTTGCATTTTTGTGCGTCGACGACAGAAGACGACGTTGATTAACGACGACTCGGCAACAAAGAGGAACATCTGAACGTAATGTTTCTGTTCTATTAAACCGTTCTAGTGATACTCGGCTAATGTAGACAAATTTGTTAACATATCGACGTTAGCTAACATAGCAAATTAGTTAATGTAGCAGTTAGATAAAGTGGTGAAGTTTGCTAACCTAGCTAAGTTAGCTAACACAGCCAAATTGGTTCATCTAGCGAAATTAGCTATTAAAGCCAAATTTGCTAACATAGCTCAGCTAATAAGTCAGCTAACATCAGCTAACATAGCAGCTAACATTAGCTAACATAGTGAATTGGTTTATCTAACAAAGTTAGCTGATTTAGCTAACATAGCCAAATTAGTTGACGTGGCAAAGTTAGCTAACACAAACTGGTTCTAGCAAATTTAGGTAATGTAGCTAATTTTGCTAACATATCAATGTTAGCTAACATAGCCAAATTAGTTAATGTAGCAGTTAAATAGCTAAGTGAAGTATATTAGCTAACTTAGCTAATATAGCCACATTGGTTCACTTAGCAACGTTAGCTAACATAGTAAATTTTGCTAACCTAGCTAAACTGGTTCAAACGAATTCATCTAACAAATTTAGGTAATGTAGCTAATTTAGCTAACATATCCATTTTAGCTAAATTATCTAAATTGGTTAATGTAGCATTTAAATAGCATAGTGAAGTTTGCTAATATAGCTAACTTAGCTAATATAGCCACATTTGTTCACCTTGCAACGTTAGCTAACATTGCAAATTTGATTCATCTAGCAAAGTTAGCTATTGTAGCCAAATTTGCTAACATTGCTAAGTCAGCCAACGTAGCAGTTAGCTAACATGGTCACGTTTGCTAACATTAGCTAACATAGCAAAACTGAATCAAACGAATTCCTCCCTCAAATTTAGGTAATGTAGCTAAATTAGCTAACATATCCATGTTAGCTAAATTAGTTAATGTAGCAGTTAGCTAATGTGGTGACGTTTGCTAACATAGCTACATTAGTTAATAATTTAATTAATCAAAGTTTTATCATTTTAAAAACATTTTAAATCAATTTAAAGTAACAAATATGCAAGAAAAAGTCACATTTTCTAAGATTAAAGTTTGAAACAAATGAAAAAAAAGATGGAAGCTGCCGATGCACAAGAAATAAAAAAAAACATTTAAGTTTGATTTTAAATGTTTGTCGCTTCACAAAACAAAAGAAAACACTGTTTGTTTTGTTTTTCAAAAACACAAAGAAACATGGAAGTGAAACTATTGATCTGAAGCTTAATAATAATAATAATAATAATAATAATGAAGTCAGGTTGTTTTGTGTAGTTGGGCGTCGGGGGCAGCAGGGGGCAGCATCACCGTGTGTTGTTGTAACGTCGCTGCCGCTGCAGGAACAAACCAGCAGCAGCCGTTTGACCTTTACTCGTCTGTCACGTCCATTTAGTTGATTCAGGGGCCGAGCGGCGGCGGCGCCTTGTTAAAGTGTTGGCGGCGGCTCCAGACTGTTTGTCCCCGGAGGACGAGTCCGTCTCATGGACACGTTACGTGAATAAGCTGCAGTAAAACGCCGTCTTCTTTTAATTTTCCTGCCTCCGTAATTGACAGTGCGGCGGCAGTTTGCGACCCCGGAGACGACGACGATCGTTGATGACGTCGTGTAAAATGTCACAAATACACGAGCGTTACGCTCAAACACGATTGATTTTTTTTTTTTTTTTTTGAGTTGTTTGAGCCGAGGAAGACGAGGAGGAAGATGTTCTTTAATAAACGAGAGCAGAAGAAACAAAAGAGCTCGTTGACCGAGGCGAGTTTCACCGTAAAACACCAGAAACAAAAGACGAAAACACGACGACGACGACGAAAATCACAAATTTAAAGAAAAAACAGTCGTTAAAGCTGCAAATGTACAAGATAAAACTTTAATATTTTATTATTTTAAAAGCAACAAATTTACAAGATTTTATTTTTTGGTAATTTTGAAGTAAAAACAATTATGACGTTTTTTTTTGTTTGTTTGTTTGTTTTTTTTTAAAAAACTATATATAAATTTATAGTCCCAAGTTTAAAATAAATTAATAAAAAATATTCATGATTAGTCAGAAATTATATATATATATATATATATAAATTCTACAAGAAAACAATATTTTATCATTTTAAAATCAACAAAAAAAAATAGAATAAAATAAGAATAAAATAAAATATATATATTATTTATTATTATTTAAAGTATAAAGTCTCAAATTATATATATAAAAATATAAAAGAAATATAAAACATATAAAAAAATATATATATATTTTATAATTTAGTCACAAGTTAAAAAAAACATATTTCATCATTTAAAAGACAAATTCATTTTTAAAATAAAAAAATTAAGAGATAAATTTTAAGGCAAAAATTTACAAGATTTAAAAAATCTTTTTTAAAATAAAACAATTTGCAATTTTTAAAAATATATTTTATATTTACTTTGTTAAAGTAACAAATTTAAAGTTGTACATTTATGAGAAAAATGTATTTAAAAAAAAAAAAAAAAACAAACTATATCAGCGAGATAATTTAACCCTTACCTGTCACTGATGCTCCTAAATGTTTCCAGTCGTGAGAAAATCAGACTCCAAGGATTCAATTACTCAACAAATGAGTCGCGTTTGGCAGAAAATGTGACTCCGCCGTGTTTTTATGGCGGACTTCTCCTTTAAATGGTGGTTTTGGTGGAAGGGGCCCGGCGGGACCGTCCTAACGGCCCCCGAGGGGCCCCCAGACCGCGGGTTGGTTTTTACGAGCTGCCGTAATGACGCTTGTTTGTTCGGTCGGTTTGTGAATCACGGCGACATCAGATGTCACCGGTTCACCAGAGACTCAGAAGAACAAGAGACCAGAGGAGAAGAAAATATAAAGAATAAAGAAACATGTAATAAAATATAACATTATATAATTAAAAAAAAAACAGCAGGGAAACTGAAAGTTGTTTTAAAACGTCAAGAAAAATGTAATTTTATAATAATTAATTTATTATTTTAATTTATTCTGGGTCGTTTTATTATGATGTTTGACTTGTTAAAACACACACAAACACAACTAGATGAGGCTTTTAATTTTGCGGGTAAAGAGGGAAGTGGAGGGCTCTTATTTTGAAGGCTCAGTCACTGGGAAGGTGAAAGTAAAAAGTGAGTCCGGACGTGAACAGACGGAGGAGAGTTGGTGTTGAGGGTGAGAGTTAAATGATCCTAGAAACGATGATTCACGTTTCCTTCTTTCCTTCTACTGGTTTTATTTATCTTTATTTATCTTCTGCTGTGTTTTGTTTCTGCTCGTTTCCTCTTTAACTGTTGGTCTGAGGCCTAAACCTGCAGTCAAACCAGCCGCCGTTTTAACTTTTTTCCGCGTCTTTTAGTATATTTACGGTCCAAACGTTGACACGGGTCAGAATAAATGAAGGAAACGTAACTGATGTTGGTATTTCCACTGGGATCCTGTTACTGTTACCAGAATAAATTTCATTCATTTCTGCTGTATAGTTTTAAAATAAATTGATTTAAAAATCAGCCCTCTGATCATTATTTAACCAGGAACTTTGAACGTTTCAATACAGTTTTAATACAAAATATTTATTTGTTTATATAATAATAACTTAGATAATGTTAAGTGAAAATATGCAAAGACACTGAAAACAAGTAAACTTGTAAAAATATCCTCAAGTACAAGGACAATGATGATAAAAAAAAAAGAAAGAAAGAAAATATTTTTTAATAGAAACTGAGTTGAACTTGTATCATAACTGGGAGGATTTGTTTTTATGAGACTTTGAATATGATAAAATATCCAAAGTGTGTGGTTACATTATTGATCAGAGGCGATTTTGAAATCAATTTATTTTAAAACTATACAGTAGAAATGAAAGAAATTTATTCTGGTAACAGTCAGAGTCACTGTGAACATGATTTCAGTGGAAATACCAACATCAGTTATGTTTCCATCATTCAGTTTGACCCGTGTCAACGTCTAAGTTCACTAACAGACGTGGCTGGTTTGACTGCAGTGAGTCTGGAGCCTGGACCAGGATTAATCACTTACAATCTCATGTTAAAACTAAACTCTCACTTTCTCTTTAACATATTTGTTCTAAACTAAAACTAATAAACCGCGTCCTTGGAACATCTCTGTAAAATGTCTTGTAAGTTTTATTTTAATTGTCAGTTTCTGGTCCAGCTTAAACTAAAAGTTTCTTCATTTCTGTCAAAAACTACATCTCACATGATTCTTTTAGCTCTGGAACCATAGAACTAAAGGCTGAGTCTCAGAAACAGGAAGTGTATCAGTCACTTCAACTGTTCAAACACTGACGTTTATCTGAAGTGGTTGTGACCTTATGACTCTGGTTCAGACTTGTTTGTGGTGGTTCTTGTGTTTCAGTGTCAGTGTGTGAACACACAGGGAGCAGCAGCCGATCAGGTCCACGACAACATGGAGGAACCAATGAAGCCGTGGACTCGGTGGACAACAGACGGAGGAACAGGATGTGAGCAGGGTGAAGGTTAAATGATCCTAGAAATAATGAAACAACGATCACTGTCACTGTTCAGTCACAGTGTCTTTGTGTTTCTGTGTCTCACAATCACACATGTAACATGTGACGTCTGACGTGTTGTTGGATTTTAACCAGTCACAGTTTGTCTTCATGGTTCAGGTTCACGTCTCAAACCAGAGAAGATGAAGGAAGACGAGGACAAACGTCACCAGTCCAGCTGTTGGTCTATGAAGAGTGACTGGTCCATACCAGAACCTCTAAACTTCAGTCCTGAATCTGGACCCTCAGATACAGAGTAAGAGACTCTGTGACCATGATCCAGTTTCTAATGTCATTAATAACCAGACATGTAGACAAACATGTGAACACAGCGACTGTCACTGTCTCATCATGATCACATGACATGTTAGATGAAACATCTGCTGTTTACAAGATTTAATGTGTCAAATCTGTTGTTTCTACAGACTGAGACCTGATCCAGGATCAGGCTGTTGGTCTATGAAGAGTGACCGGTCCATGCCAGAACCTCTAAACTTCAGTCGTGAACCTGGACCCTCAGACTCAAAGTAACAGACCTGATACAAACTATTTACTGGGACTAACTCGTTTTAATCACCACTGACATTTACATGAGTTGTTGTTTTTTAAAGTCTCTACTAAAATGTATTAGTAAAGCGTGAGAAACTTCAGTCGTCAGAAAGAAATGTTTCATGACACTGTTCTTCACTGAGAGAAGCTGTAATCTGATCTAAGACGACGGCTACAAACATCAAACCTCCTGGTCACCAGCAGCAGCAGTGTTTGTGTGTTTAGAGCCACAGAAACGACTTTGATTAGAAGATTTATCAGAGATTCGCCTCATGAATAAAAACATGTTTGTGTTTGCAGACGTCAGAACCACAGACTGAGACCAGATCCACAATCCAGCTGTTTGTCTATGAAGAGTGACTGGTCCATGCCAGAACCTCTAAACTTCAGTTCTGAACCTGGACCCTCAGACACAAAGTAAGAGTCTGTTTCTACTGTAACTGAGCTGTGGATGATTCAGTTTCTGATGCAGATAAATATTATATGTTCATCATGTGACCTGTGGATCTACTGATGTAGCATGTTATGATGAAGATGTTCATGTCTCCACAGAGACCAGTTCTGCAGACAGTGTAGCAGCTCATACTGGGACCAGTCTGGTCCACCAGGAGACTCCTCCTGTCCCCAGTGTGGACAGAGACTCAGACTCAGCTCTGGACAAAGTAAGACTGAACATGTGTCTGCTGATGTGGTCACTGGTGAAAACAGGACGTGTTGTTTTCTACAGTGTCATGTGATCTGTCAAACAGCATCAACATTTAAGATGATTATAAACATGAGAAAGATTTTCCTTCCTTGTCTTTAGTCTGACATTGTTTGTTCTCTGTCAGCAGATAGTGGTCTGCAGCAGGTTTTAGATGAACATAAGACCAGTCTGAGGACCAGATGTCAACATGTGACTGAAGGAACTGATGGAGCAGGAAGTGAAACCCTCCTCAACAAGGTCTACACTGAGCTCTACATCACACAGGGACAGAGTGAAGAGGTTAATACCCAACATGAGGTGATGCAGCTGGAGACGACTCACAAGATGGAGACAGTTTCCAAGATGAAGACCCTCCATCACGCTGCCATCAGGTGTCACGACGTCTTTAAAGTCTTACCTGACCAACATGGAGACATCAGACTGGTTCTGACCAACGGCGTCGCTGGAGTTGGAAAAACCTTCTCGGTGCAGAAGTTCACTCTGGACTGGGCAGAGGGCTCAGAAAACCAAGACGTCAGTCTGCTGGTTCTGCTTTCGTTCAGGGAGCTGAACTTGATCAGAGATGAGCAGTACAGTCTTCTCAGGCTGCTCCATGTTTTCCATCCAACATTACAGAAGCTCACAGCAGAGCAGCTGGCTGTCTGTAAAGTGCTGTTCATCTTTGACGGCCTGGATGAAAGCAGACTGTCACTGGACTTCAACAACATGGAGGTCGTGTCTGACGTCACACAGACGTCATCAGTCAACCTGCTACTGACAAACCTCATCCGGCGGAATCTGCTTCCCTCGGCTCTGGTCTGGATCACTTCCAGACCCGCGGCGGCCAATCAGATCCCTCCACGGTGTGTGGACAGGGTAACAGAAGTACGAGGCTTCACCGACCCCCAGAAGGAGGAGTACTTCAGGAGGAGGATCAGTGATGAAGAGCTGTCCAACAGAACCATCTCACACATCAAGACGTCCAGGAGCCTCCACATCATGTGTCAGATCCCAGTCTTCTGCTGGATCAGTGCTACAGTTCTGCAGCACATGTTGACCACAGAGCAGAGAGGAGAGCTGCCCAAGACCCTGACGGACCTGTACTCACACTTCCTGCTGGTTCAGACAAAGAGGAAGAAGCACAAGTACCATGAGACGAGTCCACAGGAGCTGACGGAGGCTGACAGGGAAGTTCTCCTGAAGCTGGGGAGGCTGGCGTTTGAACAGCTGCAGAAAGGAAACATCATGTTCTACCAACAAGACCTGGAACAGTGTGGTCTTGGTGCCTCAGAGGCCTTGGTGTACTCAGGAGTCTGTACAGAGATCTTCAGAAGAGAGAGTGTGATCTTCCACAAAACAGTTTACTGCTTTGTTCATCTGAGTGTTCAGGAGTTTCTGGCTGCAGTTTACATGTTCCACTGTTTCACCACCAGGAAGACTGAGGTACTGAAGGACTTCCTGGGTTATTACTACAGTGACATGTCTCTGGATCAGTTTCTCAGCAGAGTCATGGAGAAATCCCTTCAAAGTGAAAACGGTCACCTGGACCTGTTTGTTCGCTTCCTTCATGGCCTCTGTCTGGAGTCCAACCAGAGAGTCTTAGGAGGTCTGCTGGGTCAGACAGAGACCAGTCCAGAAACCATCCAGAGAGTCATCAACAACCTGAAGGAGATGAACAGTTATAACATCTCTCCTGACAGAAGCATCAACATCTTCCACTGTCTGACGGAGATGAACGACCACTCAGTTCATCAGCAGATCCAAGAGTTCCTGAAGTCAGAGACCAGATCAGAGAAACTCTCTGAGATCCAGTGTTCAGCTCTGGCCTACATGCTGCAGATGTCAGAGGAGGTTCTGGATGAGTTGGACTCTGACAACTACAACACATCAGAGGAGGGAAAACGGAGACTGATCCCAGCTGTGAGGAACTGCAGGAAGGCTCGGTGAGTCCAGACATGATCATTAACATCATTGATCAATAGATGTGATCAGTAGTTTAATTTAGCATGCGATTTGTTACATGTTTCCATAAATGTCCAATACACATGTGTCTAGGACTGTGTGTCAATCAGAAATGTTTTTTACCTTCACTTCGATACTGGTTCCTGAACAATATTACATTACATTACACATTATAGTACAAATCTTAAATATTATTATTCAGCTTTGGTATTTTTCCACAAGCAGTTTTCTTACAGAAAAAATACACAAAAATAATTTCCAGTGCAACAGCACACTTGGAAACAAGTGACAGGTCAGTGTCTGATGCTCACTGCTTCATACTAACGACCTTTTCACTTAGTTTTTTTGTATTTTTGTATCATATTTTGATACTCTGTACTACTGAAGCATTTCGGTCAGTGCCATAAAAGAACTGAAGTTCACATCTGTTACACACACATCAACACTAAATCTAACAATAATGATCAAAATAAAACACAGGGAATACTGAGAAAAATTATCATGGCAGGATCTACCAGTCAGTAACTCCCCCGGCTCCAGTCCTCTGTGTGTGGGGGGGCTTTAGTGGTGAGCCAACTAGACTGAGATGTAGAAGGGGTGCACAGAAAAAAAGTTTGTTAAATGTTGCTCTATGTTGTCTAGTTTTAGTACAACTTTCTCATTTTATTCAGGCGTATTTTATATTTTCTCTAATCACAGATTTGTTAAGTGTGAACTCTTGGAGTCTGACTGTGAAGTCGTGGCCTCAGCTCTGAAGTCCAACCCCTCACATCTGACACATCTGGACCTGAGTCACAGCTACCTGAAGGATTCAGGAGTGAAGTTGTCTACTGGACTGGAGAGTCCAAACTGTCGACTGGAGACTCTGAGGTCAGTTCACTGACTGGACCTGTTGTAGTTTTTTTGTCTGTTACTGGTTTGTACGTTTGACTTTTCAAACAATCTCATCACATCATTCATCATTTTATCTTCATCTTTTATTCTTTATTCAGATTGATCAGCTGCAGTTTGTCAGAGATCAGCTGTGATTTTCTGGTCTCAGCTCTGAAGTCCAACCCCTCCCATCTGAGAGAACTGGACCTGAGTGACAACAAGCTGCAGGATTCAGGACTGAAGGATCTGTGTGGTTTTCTACAGAGTCCAGACTGTGGACTGGAGACTCTGAGGTCAGACTCCATGTTTTATTTCTGTTCTGAAATGAACCTGATGTGAAAGTTGTGGTTCTAAGGTCAAATCACAGTAATAAACAGGTCAGTGTCTGTTACTGAAAACCAACACACTGATCACTTTACTTTGATTCAGAGTTTGAAACTAAATATCTGACTCTAACCTACTGCACCATCACAACTTTACAATATGACCAATCAAACCCTGAGTTGAGTTGAGTTCAGTGTGATAAAGACCAATATTAGAGCTGCAGCATCACATGTGTCAGATGTGTTAGTGTGTGATCTTCTCCTTGTTGACTCCAGTGGGTCAATGAGAGTGAATCCTCTGATGTCAGTAGCAGCAACAGTAGCAACAGACACAGATACCAGTGTCTGCACACGGCTGTAGTATGACGTAGGAAGGTCAAAGGTCACGTGTTTTCACAGTGACACAGACACTTATTCCACCATCTCTACAACAACACATATGATGGACTCACTGACTGGGAAATAAAACCACTCTTTGTTTCTCTGAGGAAGAAATAAGAAGCAAACATAATGTGATGTTTGTGTTGCTACACGTCCTGCGTCTCTGACACATTCACATGTGAAAGGACCCAGTCAACTCTCTGTCCATACGTCTCAGGGACGCTCCTCGTTTGGTCCATGAAGAACGACACGTTGTCAACAACAAACTGCTGTAAAAACAACAACAACACAGTTGTTTTTCTACCATGTTTGAAGTTTGACTGAACACACAGCACACATGTTCCTTCTTTCCTCCGTCATTAATAATCAATAATCAGTTGTGTTTTCCTCATGTTCTGTACAAAAACACTATAAAACATACTGCTGTGTCTTTTGTTCTTTATTCAGATTGTTCAGCTGCAGTTTGTCAGAGATCAACTGTGATTCTCTGGTCTCAGCTCTGAAGTCCAACCCCTCCCATCTGAGACAAGTGGACCTGAGTGACAACAAGCTTCAGGATTCAGGACTGAAGAATCTGTGTGGTTTTCTACAGAGTCCAGACTGTAGACTGGAGACTCTGAGGTCAGACTCCATGTTTAGTTGTTGTTCAGATGAATGTGATGTGACAGTAAAGTGCAGACATCAGGCTGATATTATACTGATCCACACTGAGGATCTTAATGGTCCAGTCTGTTTCTAAAACAACAAGAAAAACACTTTGAATGTGTCAGACAATAACTAATCTATAATCAGCAGCTGACGGCTCCAAGACTTTTCTAAGACGTGAGTGTGTATAGATGGAGCCACTGGTGGAGCTGCAGAGTCTCAGAGCTGAAGTCACTACGTCTTTATTGAAGCAGCAGCATGTTGTCATTAATATAAATGAAACTCTTTGCTCTTTGTGGATGTGACTGTTGTTAACCTGCTTCCTGTTGGTTCACATGTTTTTACATTTTCTAATCTTCTACATTCAAACCTTCTTCAGCTCTGAACAGATGATGAAACACTGATGGTTTTAAACAGGAACTTTGTCCTCAACTTACATCTTTTATTCTTTGTTCAGATTGAAGGAGTGCAGTTTGTCAGAGATCAGCTGTGATTCTTTGGTCTCAGCTCTGAAGTCCAACCCCTCCCATCTGAGAGAACTGGACCTGAGCTGGAACAAGCTGCAGGATTCAGGACTGAAGGTTCTGTGTGGTTTTCTACAGAGTCCAGACTGTGGACTGGAGACTCTGAGGTCAGTTCACTGTCTGTTACTGTTGTAGATCTTATATCTTTGTTTCTCTTCACTTATCAGTTGAATCCAT
Organism: Polydactylus sextarius; assembly: GCA_016801845.1. Classification (NCBI taxonomy): domain Eukaryota; kingdom Metazoa; phylum Chordata; class Actinopteri; family Polynemidae; genus Polydactylus; species Polydactylus sextarius. The sequence goes on along the minus strand of CM028931.1, from coordinate 1,896,832 downwards.
CATTTACAACGACTGAATTAATGACATGTTAAACTGAACTTGTTCCATGTTTCCAGTTTTTCTTCTCTAAGAATTATTCCTTCAGTTTCACTTCATGTCAGTGAGTCGTGGTGAATAACGTCTGTTCACTTCAGTCAAACTTCACAACTCACACATTCGTATTTGTCTCAGTCAGGGGACTGATGTTTTCTACATCAACTGGAGAAAATGTCCAGTTTATTATTATTATTATTATTATTATAATTATTATTATTATTATTATATCATTCTTGAGCTGATCTGAGATCAGACACCAGGACTTAGTTAAACCGTGGTCTAGGCTCAGGATACGATCTTTAAAGTCTGATCCACAATAACAGAAGGACAAAGTCTCTGTGCTAATTTCAGAGAAAACACCATCAATCTGGATCAGGGTAGTGAGAATTTGTTGTTGTTATTACAAACGTCAGAGAAAACATCATTGATCAGGACACATCTGATCACATCATTCACCATTTTATCTAAATCTTTTATTCTTTATTCAGATTAATCAGCTGCAGTTTGTCAGAGATCAGCTGTGATTCTCTGGTCTCAGCTCTGAAGTCCAACCCCTCCCATCTGAGACAACTGGACCTGAGTAACAACGAGTTTCAAGATTCAGGACTGAAGCGTCTGTGTGGTTTTCTACAGAGTCCAGACTGTGGACTGGAGACTCTGAGGTCAGACTCCATGTTTTATTTCTATTCTGAAATGAATCTGTTGTAAAAGTTGTGGTTCTGAGGTCAAATCACAGTAATAAACAGGTCACTGTAGGTTAATGTTATAGATCTTATATGTTTAATTTCCCTTCCCTCAGTTTGACAGATCATTTCCATCTCTGCCTATTGAAACACACATTGTGACTTTCTTCATTAATGATCAATGCTTTCCTCACCATTTTCTTATCACTGATAACTGGAATCAGTGGTGGTGTGAATTCACCACTTCATAGATTTACTCTCCCTCTCAGTTCACCGTCACTGTCTCCTGTTTATTTGTGACGTGAAGCTGAACATTCAGAGTCTGACACTTTAAAGTTGATGCAGCAGATTTAAACATGAGACTGAAGAAGAGCGTTTAGCTGTGACACTGTCCCACATCGAAGCAGACCTGATCTGATCTGTCACTGAATATTGTCTGAGAGAAAAACCAACACACTGATCACTTTACTTTGATTCAGAGTTTGAAACTAAATCTCTGACTCTAACCTACTGCACCATCACAACGTTACAATATGACCAATCAAACCCTGAGTTGAGTTGAGTTCAGTGTGATAAAGACTAATATTAGAGCTGCAGCATCACATGTGTCAGATGTGTCCATGAAGAACGACACGTTGTCAACAACAAACTGCTGTAAAAACAACAACAACACAGTTGTTTTTCTACCATGTTTGAAGTTTGACTGAACACACAGCACACATGTTCCTTCTTTCCTCCGTCATTAATAATCAATAATCAGTTGTGTTTTCCTCATGTTCTGTACAAAAACACTGTAAAACATTCTGTTGTAATAATGTCAGAGAAAACATCATTGATCAGGACACATCTGATCACATCATTCACCATTTTATCTACATCTTTTATTCTTTATTCAGTTTGCTCAGATGCAGTTTGTCAGAGATCAGCTGTGATTCTCTGGTCTCAGCTCTGAAGTCCAACCCCTCCCATCTGAGACAACTGGACCTGAGCTACAACAAGCTGCAGGATTCAGGACTGAAGAATCTGTGTGGTTTTCTACAGAGTCCAGACTGTAGACTGAAGACTCTGAGGTCAGACTCCATGTTTAGTTGTTTTTCAGATGAATGTGACGTGACAGTAAAGTGCAGACATCAGGCTGATGTTATACTGATCCACACTGAGGATCTTAATGGTCCAGTCTGTTTCTAAAACAACAAGAAAAACACTTTGAATGTGTCAGACAATAACTAATCTATAATCTATAATCAGCAGCTGACGGCTCCAAGACTTTTCTAAGACGTGAGTGTGTATAGATGGAGCCACTGGTGGAGCTGCAGAGTCTCAGAGTTGAAGTCTCTACGTCTTTATTGAAGTAGCAGCATGTTGTCATTAATATAAATGAAACTCTTTGCTCTTTGTGGATGTGACTGTTGTTAACCTGCTTCCTGTTGGTTCACATGTTTTTACATTTTCTAAACTTCTACATTCAAACCTTCTTCAGCTCTGAACAGATGATGAAACACTGATGGTTTCAAACAGGAACTTTGTCCTCAACTCACATATTTTATCTTTTATTCAGATTGAAGAACTGCAGGTTGTCAAAGATCAGCTGTGATTCTCTGGTCTCAGCTCTGAAGTCCAACCCCTCCCATCTGAGAGAACTGGACCTCAGTGGAAACAACCTGAATGATTCAGACATGAAGGATCTGTGTGGTCTTCAGAAGAGTCCAGACTACAGACTGGAGACTCTGAGGTCAGTAGAGGGTTGGAGTCAGTCCACGCTGCCTTCAGCTCTGTTGTACTAAACCCAGTTAGTATCAAAGCAAAGAGCCAGTGTTTCCTGTGAAGCTCCAACCTTCTCAGTGGCTGCTTTCCTCAGTGAAGCTGTGAGAGGAGGATGGAGACAGGAAGACAGAGAGAGAACAGTCAGCCAATCAGAGCAGCTGGTTGTGATCATGTGTTGATGTGAACAGGAAGTAAAGGTGGATCACAGCTGACAGCTCTGAGATCAGTGTGACTGAAGCCTGCAGGGACCTGGTCTGGACCCATGTGGTCTTTGTAGAGACCAGAACCTAAGCTCAGGTCCAGTGTGATCTGAGTCTCATCTCTTCTGTCTCCTTCTCTCTGCAGGTGGAGGTTGGACCATACAAGATGAGAGAGGTTGATCTGAGAGATGATGAGCTTTGTTCTGATGATCCAGATGTTGAAGCAGCAGCTGTAGCAGAAACATGGTGTCTCAGACACTCAGACTGTGTCAGTGTTTCTAAGGAGACGTGAGTGTTTGTATTAAACAGACCTGAACATTGTTCATCATCCAGTTGATGGTGAAGTTGACTCAGCGACAGAGTCAGACCAGCAGAGGACTCCTCGTCTCTGACCAACAGATTTTAGTTTGTCAAACAAACAACAGCATTAAAGTGACTCAGCCCAGTGTCAGTTCAGAACATGAACCAATGAGCCTCTGTAGACACTTTTATTCATCGATACTTAAAAACACTGTCCTCTAATTTATTGTTCTGTTTGTATATTTTTATATATATTCATTTTGTTTCCAGTTTCTTCCCTTCGATCAATAAAGTATCAGATTATTTCAGTAACTGTTACAGCCTCTTTGTTAACTTGTTGTATTGAATTTGAACTTTGTGTGGCCTCTGATTGGTCCTGTGGACCACCTGGTCAGCTGGTGATTGACTCTCTCCACCAGTATCTACCACAGTTGTAGTAGACATGTTGCATAGTGTGTTTAGAACTGGATCACCTGGACCACATGTGACGGCCGGTCACAAGGCTCCTGGACCTGCTTCAACTCAGGTCCTCAGATCTGACTGACCAGTGAGGAGGTCCAGGTCTTTATCCTTTGGTGAAACCAGATCCTCTTTGTGGTTCAGGTCTACAGGACATGAGTCCTGGACTACGAAGCAGGACTAGTTCTTATGGTGGTAACTTCAGGGTTAACTCTGGGTTTCCGTCCTATGAAGGTGGTTCACTTCTTACCGGGCTACGTCTCCATGGTAACTGATGCTGAACGGCTAACCTGCTCTGGAGCAGGTTATGTTCCAGATCAGAGATCAGAGACTATAAAATCCCCGCCCTCCGACCAATCAATGCTCTTGAAAATGTCTCGTCCTTTTATTGCAGATCTGTGGAGCTCGGTGCCGGATTGAGAGAGGGTCTATGAGGAGGACCAGGGTTTTTAGAGACCGGCAAGATTATTTATTGGAGCGTCACTTAAATATCTGTGATCTCCTCAAACCGGCAGTGTTGTCAGTGACACAGCACAGTGGAGCTGACTGTCCCTCAGACAGTAGCACTGCTGCGTTATTGACTCCTACAATAATTAACTAGGATATTAAATAAATGGATTTTATTATTAACACATTTTACAAATGCTCCTGTTTGGAGCTGCCAGGGTCCGACGACACACCCTCGTCCTCCTTCATTAACTGTGCTTGTCGTCCTAAACCAGAGACTGATTGACACTGAAACTGAACTTGGACTTATAAGATATGAAAGTTCACCTACTGATCACTTTAAATGATATTCTTATATTTAGTTTTTATTGTTTTGTGCCGCTACGGGTGCAGCTGAACACCAATGTTAAAGTTATATCAGCCTATTCACCGTAACAACAGCCTCGATTTCAGCAGTTCATTCATTTGATTTTAATTTAATTTCAGTCACATCTACTCGTCTCTGTGGGGCTGTGAACTTACGTGTTTACACAATCGTTGATCTTTTTCCAGCTGTCTTTTCGTTTTTTAGCAGCTGCTGCCGTGTTGTTTTTTTACTTAGATTATCGGCCGGTTTTCCTCATATTGTTGTAAAATCATCGTCTGCTCTTCGGCTGTGAAGTCGCTGCTCTGCCGGTTCTCGTTTCCATGTTTGTGATTGGTCATCTGCTGCAGACGCCTCTTTTTATGTGAGCGCGCTCACATCTAGATTGGAAAAACCTGGGTTGACTAATCGAGTTGATAACCAGCTTCGTGGTACCGCTTAGCCAGACTGAGATTGTTAGGATTAGTGAAGCCAGATAACTGAAAGAGATCCTGGGTAAGATGAACTTGCTTCGTAGCCCAGGACCCAGGTTTTGGGACATTCGTCCTAGTTTTGAGGACTCTGTCAGCCTCTAGTGTCCGTTTTTGTTAGGACACACCTTCATCGTCTGTCACCTGTGGTGTGTTTCACCTACGTCTAATCGCTCGTGTCATGTGACCCTGTGGTCTTGAATCTAAACCTGCCTCTTTCCCGACTGGTCTTTGTTGGACCATGTTTAGAGTTGGACCCTGTCGAGACCCCAGAGTCGGTCCCTTGGTTGTCACACTTGGTTAAACCAGTTACCTGAAGGATCTGACAGGTGGACTGGTCATAGGGAGGTTTGACCAGTCTGTTCTCACCGATGGTCACGAGGTTTTTTTACCCGTGTGTGTGTGTTTACAGAGTGTGTGTGTGTTTAGAGTGTGTGTGTGTTTACAGTGTGTGTGTGTGTGTGTTTAGTGTGTGTGTTTACAGTGTGTGTGTTTACAGTGTGTGTGTGTGTTTACAGTGTGTGTGTTTACAGAGTGTGTGTGTGTTTAGAGTGTGTGTGTGTTTACAGTGTGTGTGTGTGTGTGTTTAGTGTGTGTGTTTACAGTGTGTGTGTTTACAGTGTGTGTGTGTGTGTGTTTACAGAGTGTGTGTGTGTGTGTTTACAGAGTGTGTGTTTACAGTGTGTGTGTGTGTGTTTACAGTGTGTGTGTGTGTGTGTGTTTACAGAGTGTGTGTGTGTGTTTACAGAGTGTGTGTTTACAGTGTGTGTGTGTGTGTTTACAGTGTGTGTGTGTGTGTTTACAGAGTGTGTGTGTGTGTTTACAGTGTGTGTGTGTGTTTACAGTGTGTGTGTTTACAGAGTGTGTGTGTGTGTGTTTACAGTGTGTGTGTGTGTATTTACAGTGTGTGTGTGTGTGTGTTTACAGAGTGTGTGTGTGTTTACAGTGTGTGTGTGTGTGTTTACAGTGTGTGTGTGTGTTTACAGTGTGTGTGTTTACAGTGTGTGTGTGTGTTTACAGTGTGTGTGTTTAGAGTGTGTGTGTGTGTGTTTACAGAGTGTGTGTGTGTGTGTTTACAGTGTGTGTTTACAGAGTGTGTGTGTGTTTACAGAGTGTGTGTGTGTGTGTTTACAGTGTGTGTTTACAGAGTGTGTGTGTGTGTGTTTACAGTGTGTGTGTTTACAGTGTGTGTGTGTGTGACATGAGACTTGTTGTTTGTTACTGATAATTATTGATGATCATTATTGACACATTGATAATAATCAATCATAATTAACAACTTTGTTTGATTCACAACAACTTTATTAAACAAACTTTATTGATTCGATTCACATTGACACATTAGCTTGTTAGCATGCTAACGTTAGCATATTAGCATGCAAACATTATATTACTCATGATGAATGAAACAGGAAGTGAACAGTTTGTACAGAATCTTTACTAACATTTGATTCGTTAACTTTCTGGTCAGATGTTCCGTCGGAGGGGGAGGGGGCGTGGCCTATTTGCTGGCCCCGCCCCCATCACTTGGTGGGGCAGAAGGGGCAGGAGTTGTTCTTACTGGAGCGCAGCCACACCTGGATACAGTCTCTGTGGATGGCGTGGGAGCAGCTGAGCGGGTGGCGGTTCTCCGGTTCCACGGCGTTCTGACACATCAGGCAGAGTTTTCGAGGTGCGGCGCCCTGACCTCCGTTTGGCGGCGACCCCGGCCGCCTCACGGCCGCCGCCAATATTGGCGCAGTCCTCTGTGGGGGCGGTCTCTGGATGGGACCCGGCGGCAGCGGCCGTCCAATCGGACCCGGCGCCGTCCGCTCGCTCTGCGTCAGTCTGAAGCCGATCTGTTCGATGACCTCGTCCATGGACATTCCCGCTAAAGTGCCGCGAGAGCTCTTCACCTGCTGGAGCAGCATCGTCAGCTGAGCCCTGTTGCATTGTGGGAAACGAGAACCGAGCTTCTCCAGGACTTTGTCGAGTTTCCCGGCCGGGGCGGTGGCGGCGTTAGCGGGAGGAGGCGGGGAGGGGACCGCTAGGGGCGGCGACGGGGAGACGCTGGGAGGGGGCGTCACCCTCAGCGGCGCCAGGATGTGAGGCGGGAACTGGTGCGGCGGCGGCGAGGACTGGAAGTGGCGTTCAGGCGGGTGGGTGAGCTGCTGCAGCGGGAAGCGTTGGTACTGAGGGTGAGGAGGCGGAGCCTGGAACTGCTGCTCCGGGTAAAAGTGGGTGTGTCTTTGCGGCGGTGGGCGGAGCACCACGTTGGTGGGAGGAGCGACGACAGCAGCAGGAGGCGGCGGAGCAAACTGGGGACGAACCACCGACTGCATCACCTTGTGAAACTTCAGGTCGGCCTGCGGGAGAAAAGAGGCGGAGGTCAGAAGAAGCTACGGAGGTAAGCTAAACAGTTAGCCTGCTAACTGCTAACGGCTACATTTCTAATTGTCTAGAACACGCAGCAATGCTAGCTGGTTAACGGCTGCTAACCAACTGGTCTCTGCTAACTATCCTGGGTCAGGTCTCAGGGGTTCTGACATGATCTGAGCGAACAGCTAGCCTGCTAACTGTTTTAAGTTTTTTGTCTTTACAGTGTCGGTAGAAGCGTTAGCGGCGCGTTACCGTGGGAACCTGCGGCAGCGACGGGACGTTGATCCTGGGCAGCGACTGGAGCTCGCGGCCGAGTTGAAGCTGCCGCAGGACGTCCTGGAACCGGGTCTCCAGCTCGATCCGGTTCCTCCGGACCGCCGCCTCCTTCTTCTCCCACTTCTGCTTCTCGTGAAGAAACTGCTGCGGAAACTCGACCTTCAGGAGGCCGAGATACTGACCGACCTGAGGACGAACACGTTAGATCAAAGGAAGAAAATAGTATCAATAGAATAAATGACATTAAAAATAAAACCTAATGAAATAAATTAGATTAAAAAAAATTAAAATTAAATCAGAAATAAAATCATGTTAAATATAAAATAGTTTAAAAATAAATAAATAGATGAAAAATAAAATTTGATTAATAAATAAAATATAATAAAATAAATAAATAATAATAAAAATAATGTTAAATATAAAACAGATTAAAAATAAAATAAAAAATTAAAATTAGTAAAGAATAAAACTAATTAGAATAAACAAAATTTGATTAAAAATAAAATAAATTAGTTTAAATATAAAATAGTTTAAAAATAAAAGAATTAGATGAAAAATAAATAATAAATAAATAAAGAAAATGAAGAAGAATAAAAATAATATGACAAATAAAATGAATTAGATAAAAAAAAAAAAGAAAATTAGTCAAAAAAATTAAAATATCTGAAATAAAATAAATTTCATAATTAAGAAAATTTTCAAAATAAAATAAATTGTCAAAAAATGTTAATTATTTTTAAAAAGTTAGTTTAAAAACTATTAAATTACTAAAACTGAAATATTTGCAAAAGTCTAAAAACATAATTGTAGAATAAATAAATAAATTAAAAAAGTAAAGAAAAAAGATATATTAATTTAAAATTAACTAATGTTTTAGTTGAGAACGACACAATAAATAATATTACGATTAATTAAGTCGATCGATCGATTATGAACCAATAAAAAGCCGCGTCACTGATCGACCTCTCTGAGCCAGGCGTCGATTCGCGTCATGGCCACGTCCCTCTGCTTCTCCACGGCCACGTTCTCGTCCCGCAGCGCCTGTAGCTCCGCCTCCTGCGCCTCCTTCCTGACTCGCTCCATCTCCCTCCTCAGCTCCTCCAGCTCGTCCTGCCACCGCCGCTGCTCCTCGCCCTGCTCCTCCGTCAGCGCCGCCAGCTTCCTGTCGCCGTCCTCCAGCTCCCGGACCAGACGGTTCCTCTCGTCCTCCGCTCGCTGCCGCTCCGACGTCATCTCCTCCTTCTTGGACAGGAAGTTCTTCCTCGCCGCCTTCGAGTTGTTCAGCTGCAGTTTGACTCGTAGCGACTCCACTTTGTCCAGAAGAGCCTGAGAAGAGACGCCGCGTCACTTCCTGTTCCTCCCTTTTAGTTTTAGTTTTGTTTTCTCACCTGATGCTGCCGGACCGACTCCTCCTTCTTCTTCTGCAGCTGCTGCTTGTGTTTTTCGTGCTCCACGCCCTCGTCCTCCTGCTGCTTCACCAGGTCGTCGTAGCGACGCATCAGAGCGCCGTTCTGCTCCAACATGGCCGCCACCCGGTCCTCCCAGTCCGGATCCGTGTTGACGGCGGAGTCGGCCGTCGTGGCGTCCGTCTGCACCGACTGAACCTTCTGCCGCACGTCTGCGAAACCAGGAGGATGGAGAAGTCAAACCGCCGAGGATCATGGGAAATGTAGTGATTAAAGAAATAATTTAAAATAGGTAAATGAATAAAAATGTTTATAAGATTAAAAAAAAAAAAAAACAAAATAAACGTATTTATTTAAGTAAATAAAATTATTTAAATTATTAAGTTTATATAATTAACTTAAGTTGAGATAAAATAAAATAAAAGCACAAAAATATTGTAAAATGTAAAAATTAAATATAAATAAATAAAATTTAATAGTTAATATTATTGGTAGAAACAATAATAAAAATATAATTTAAATATTACAAAATAAAATTATTTCACATTTAATAAATTCAAAAAATAATATGTAACATTATTAGTTGAAAATAAATAAAATATAATTATACAAATATTTTAAAACAAACATATTTATGTTTCAACATTAAATAACTTCATGTTTTATACATTAGAACAAATAAAATAAAAGGTTTAATTTTGGTTGAAAATGATTAATTAAAAAATAAAAAATATTTTTAATATTTTTAATCGTTATTCAGACTATTCTTCATATAAATATATAATTAAAATATAATAAATAATATTTAATTGTTTATTTTTAATGGGATTATGTTTAATGGAATGTTATTTATTTTAATTATTGTTTCTTAATAAAATAACCTTCCACCGTCATGTTCTCATCTTCATCATCATCTTCATCCTCCTCTTCATCCTCCTCTTCTTCTTCTTCTTCTTCTGTTGTCAGACATTGTTGTTGTTCTTCTTCTTCTTCTTCTTCTCTTGTTGCTACATTTAGCTCGTTAGCCTCCATGCTAACACAGCGACGTAAATGAAACTTAAACGTCAAACGAAGCTAAAGCTACGTTTTAACGGTTAGCTTAGTTAGCTTAGCGGCTAGCCGATGACGTCACCAACACTCGGTTTTCAAAATATTATTATTAAATAAAAACAAAACAAAACAAAGTAACTAAGTTTAACCGTCGGTCACCGATCAAAGTTGACGGTTCACAGCTCGAGAACAACACGGAAACGATTCAGTGCGTCGCTGAAAACGGTCCGACGGAAATAGACCGACCCGACAAAGGTTCCGCCCCCAAAGATCGTCAATTGTAAGAGTTTAAATAGAAAAAAATGATAATAATGAAATAAAAAATAAATAAAATAATAAATTAAAGCCAAGACAAATATTTTAAATACACAATATTAATATTTAAAATTAAAATGTATTTTTTAATAAATATTATTATTTAATCAATCAATATCATTTTTCAACAATCATGAACCGTTCTTAGGTTTACATTAATATTATCATTTAATTTTATGTTTTAATCTAAACTATTAATGAATTCAATTTTTACATTTTACTATATTATTTTGTTGTTATTTTGTTCACATTTTTAAATGTGAAAATGGATTTATTTATTTATATTTTTAAATGGACAATCATGTGAAAATATTGTTAATATTTTCTAAAAATTGACACTTTTTATTATATTGTATAAAATATTATTTTATAGTAGTTTCTCCTTTTTCTCATATTTTTGTAATTAATAAATCAAAATAATAAATAAAATAATTGTAATTTAATTGTTTTAGTTGATTTTTTTATTTTTGTTACATTTTTTTCAATTTATATTTTCAATGTTCTTACATTTTTCTTAACTTATTTTATTTTATATATATTTATTTCTAATTTTTAATTAATTAATTTATATTTTTTGATACTGCTTTTTTAAAATTTTTTTGTTTATACTTTTTATTTATATTTATCATTTTTTCAGATTTAATTTCCAGAATTTTTGAAATGTTTATTAACTTATTTTGTTTTTTATAAATATTTTTATTTTTTTATTTAAAAAATCATAATACTTGAGGTAGATGTTTTAGTTTTAGGGATTATTTTAATTTTATTTTTTTATTTAATTATTTTTATTTTTTGTAATATAATTTTTATTTTGTATTCAATTATTTTAATTTTTCGAATTTATTTATTTTTTAGCATTATTAAAAAGATGTTATGAAATGATTTTATTTTTATTTATATTTTCTATTTATTTTTATTTTTTATCCTTGAGTCTAAATGTTTTAGTTTTCGGAAACAGCGGCAGAGTGACACCTCCTGTCAGCTCCTCCTCTCTCCCGTCAGTCACATGACGGAGCAGGAACCTCCTGACTCCTCCACCACCTCCACCTCCAGCCGCTCCTCCTCTCCTCCCCTCGCCCCGTCACTCGACTGTTTTCTCGCCGTCAGTCGGTGCGTGTGAGTCGGTCCAACGCATCACGATCAACCGCCGCAGGAACCAGAAGGAGAACATGGCGGACACAGCCAGGGTCCTTCCACCGCCGGAGCGCAGCAGCGACTTCGAGGAGCTGGAGGACGCCGAGGACCTGTTCCCGGAGCCGGCCGCCACACTGGAGGTGAGGCTCGGGGAGGAGTTGATGGAGGGAGGCCGAGGGGAGCAGCGGCGTCGGCGGCGTCGGGGCGCGATGCCGCCGCTGACGAGCGGTGGAACTTTGGAGGATTTAACGGTTTTTAACGGTTAAATTCGAATTGGTTCGATACGTGCGCGCGTGCCGGGAACGTTCCGTTGTTTTGATGTTTGCGCTGTCATCACTCCGCTACAACAGCCATTAACATGCGCGAGACGACAACAGTGACGGCTACGGGAGCCGAGCGGGCTCATTTTCGCGTATGAATAAATTAGCGTAAATAAGTTAAAATAAAAACGCAACGTAAAGGTGTTTTTTTTTATTATTGTGTGTGTGTGTTTTTAACGTCACGTGACATCAGGTGACTGTCACACAGGTGAGGTGTGATGCGTTCAAGGCGGGTTGGGAAAAAACAAAACAACAAAAAAAAAAAAAAAAAAAAAACAACGCAAAGTCAAGTTTATCCGATTTAATGATACTGATGTTTTTATCGTATTTAATTTAAGTTGTAACAAATTTGAAAAAAAGTCACATTTCCGAACTGGCAAACACTTAGCGAACTTCGCTTCTAGACTTTTTACGAAAGTTAGCATCAGACTGAAGCGTTAAATTACAACTTCTCGTTAAAAAACAAACAAAAAACAACGCAAAGTCGAGTTTATCCGATGAAAACATTTATCGTAATGACTAACTTAAATTACATTTTAAGTTGTAACAAATTCGGAAAAAAAATCACATTTACGATGTTTTTTGATAAACTTGCGAATAGCTAACACTTAGCGAAATTACATCGCCATGGTTACATAACAAAGATGTCAACTTTGTGTGTTTTATACTGAAATTATGAGATATTCTTTATTTAAGCTACACTTGCTAGCTTAGCTTAGCCTAGTAGCTTCCATGTAGCGCTTTAGCTACGTTGTTTTAACAAACATTAGCATCAGATTGAAGCATTTTATTTAAACTTTGCGACAGTTTTTTTTGGTTATAAATAAACAAAGACAAAAAAATCATCACAAAGTCGAGTTTATACGATTAAATAGTTTATATCATGATATATTTAGCTAACACTTAGCGAACTTATGTCGCCGTGGCTACGCTACAAAAATGGCGACTACGAATGTACGTGATAAGACAGCTAGCTGTTTTAACGTAGCTGTTGCTATTTCAAGAGTCTCCAGTTTCACTTTTGATTACATTTTGTCGAACGTTACGAACGTTAGCATCAGATTTACACGTTAAATTTGACTTTAACGAAATATTGAGCCAACGACGCGTTCGCGTGTTAATCAACGAGGAAACAAACAAACAAACTAACTTTGTGGCCGTGATGTCACAGTTTTCAGCTTAGAAACAACGTTGACAGGAGTTAACACACACACACACACACACACACACACACACACACACACACACACACACACACACACACACACACACACACACACACACATTGTTGTCGTTTTGTCACGTCAGCGTTCTCGACTTCATTCCTGGTGATGATCGTCTTCCTTCAGTGTCACAACAGCGTTATTCACTGACCTGTGTGTGTGTGTGTGTGTGTGTGTGTGCGTGTGTGTGTGTGTGTGTGTGTTCAACACAGAAACAGGTTTTACATTTCAGCGTTTAATTAAATTGTTCACGTCTTCGGCGGCGGCCATGTTTGTTTTTGTTTGTTTTGTGTTTTTTTTTACGTTTGTCACCTTCAGGCCACCGTCCGTCCTCCTGATGTTGATCTTCATCATCTTCATCATCTTCGTCATGTGTTTTTCTTCTTCTACTCTCACGTGTTCACACCATTAGCATCTGCGCTAGCTAGCGTTAGCCGCTAAAGACAGATAGCAGCCAAGCTACGCTGAGTTTTGATCAGATTTTAATTGATTTGTTTTTACATTTTGTGTAAAACAGCTGTGTGTGTGTGTGTGTGTGTGTGTGTGTGTGTTGTGTGTGTGTGTGTGTGTGTGTGTGTGTGTGTGTGTGTGTGTGTGTGTGTGTGTGTCTGCTGACTCAGGAGGAAACTCCTCGTTATCGTCGCTCATTTCCTCTTCTGTCTCTTTGTTTTCTGTCGTCTCAGCTAAAAATTCTCTCTCTGTCGTCTTCCTGAGCTCCAGATGTGAAGTATTGTCCTGGTCCTGATCCTGGTCCTGGTCCTGGTCCTGGTCTCAGAGTCTCCTATAAAGTCCTGGATCAGGAGCTGGAGCTAGCTAGTTAGCATCTGTGGACGCTGACCGTTCAAATTAAAATCCAGCTAAACAAACAGATAAATGAATAAAACCTGATTGGTCAAGACGCTGATTAAAACAACAACTTCCTGTCAAGACTTTCAGAATAAAATCAGAGATGTTATTAAACTTTAATAAACGTTTAGTCACTGCTAACCAGCCTGTTGTTAGCTTGCTAACAGCTAGCGTGCTAACAGTTTTACCTGCAGGATGTGAAGTTTTGAAACGAACTTTAGTCTCATGACTCAACTTTTACAGTCGTTTTATCAGCGTTTTAACACTGCAGCTGTAAAGTGTGTGTGTGTGTGTGTGTGTGTGTGTGTGTGTGTGTGTGTGTGTGTGTGTGTGTGTGTGTGTTGTAAAGTTGCGACACACATGTGATTCAGTTGCTGCGTCGTCCAGACCTGATGTGAAAACCTCTTTTCTTCTGCGTTTTAATAATGAAAAAAGAAAAGTTTGTTAAAATTCTTCAAACAATCAACGAATCGTGTGACATCATCGGTCACGTGACCAGAGAGAAAACGACTATTAACACAACACGACTTTTCTAGTCTACTTATCCTGTTAAATTTGAGACTTTTATTTTTCGGAACTTTACGACTTTTATAATTGTAAATTCACAACTTTTATTCTTGTAAAATTAAGACTTTTATTCTGGTAAATTTACGACTTTTATACTCGTATATTTACTTAGTTTTTCTCTTTATTTCCTCGACACGTTTAAACAGATTTAGTTTTGTTTTAAATGTTTCAAAATAAAAGAAACGGCGCCTCCTGTGGTCGTGTGAGGAAGTGTTTAACTGGTCATGTGATGAACGACCTCGTTCGACAGTTTTATTTTATTATTTTATGATTTTATTTCTAACTGATGATCAGTCATCGGCAGCAGAGTGATGATGTCATCATCTTCTTCTTCGACGTTGAGACTTTTATACGATAAAACGTCTGGTTCATCAGTTTTATTGATACATTAGATGTTTATTGATACATGTTTTATTCAACTTTACTTTCTCTTTGATTCTCGACAGATGAAATAATTTAAACAACTTTGACCTTTGATGTTTTTATTGTTCATTTGACTCAATATTAACGTTTTAAAGAAAAAAAGTCGTAAATATACGATAAGTTAAAGTAAAATATTTATGAGAATAAAAGGTGTAAATATACGAAGAAAAAAGTCGTAAATATACGAAAATAAGTCATAAATCTACCAGAATAAAAGTCTTATATTAACAAGAATAAGTCCTAAAAATAAAACGACAATAAAATGAAATGAAATGTTTGTTGATATTAAATTGTTTATAGTAACAGTCATGATGTGTGTGTGTGTGTGTGTGTGTGTCTGTGTGTGTGTGTGTGTGTGTGTGTGTGTGTGTGTGTGTGTGTGTGTGTGTGTGTGTGTGTGTGTGTGTGTGTGTGTGTGTGTTCAGTGTGAAGCCGCCAGTCTTCCGTCTCTCGACATCAGCACCAACTCAAACGGACCCAAACAAGATTCTCTGTTCGACGACGACCCTGAAGATTTGTTCGCAGGTAAACGACCTGATTCTGTTGTTCACGTTTTTGTTCCGGTAACAAAAGTTGCAATAAAGTTGCGGTGAGTTTTTCCCAAAAAATCACAACTTTGACTTGCGTCTCAAGTCTGAGTAAGAGTCTGAACTACTCACGCAACTTTATCGGAACAAAACGCCTAAAAACATCGCAACTTTTTTTTAAAAAAAGATAAGTTGCAAAGAAAGTTGCAGTTTGCAATGAACCGTAACTGAAAGTTTTTAGCCGTTTTGTTTTGCAACTTGCAAACTCCTGCAACTTAATAGCAACAAAACAAGTAAAAACGTTTTTAGGTGTTTTGTTGCAACAAAGTTGCGGTGAGTTTTTCCCAGTTAAAAGGAAAAAAAAATTGGCAACATTGACAAATCCCTGCAATTAAACAACTAAAAACACTGCAACTTCACGTCTAAAAACTTTCAGTTGCGGTCTCCTCGAAACCGCAACTTTCATGACAACCTTTTTAGAAAAGTTGCAAAGAAAGTTGCGATGTTTTGGGCGTTTTGTTGCAACAAAGTTGTGGTGAATTTTTCCCTTTTTAAAGGAAAAAAAATTGCAACTTTGTCAAACTCCTGCAACTTTATAGAAACAAAACAACTAAAATTTGTCAAAGTTGCAATTTTGCAATGAAAGTTACAATACTTTTAGCCGTTTTGTTGCAACAAAGTTGCTGTGAATTTTTTTTTACCACCGCAACTTTTATTGCAACTTTTCTAAAAAGAGTTGCCTTAACCTCTTAGGCACTGAGTTGCGATGTCTTTTGTGTATTTTGTGAGTTTTTCACTTTTATCGGAAAAAAAACGCAACTTTGACAAACTCTTGCAACTTTATTGCAACAAAACAACTAAAAACTTTCCTTGAAAAGTTTCTAATGAAAGTTGCGTTTTGCAATAAACCGCAACTGAAAGTTTTGTTGCAGTGAGTTTTTTCCTCTTAAAGGAAAAATCGCAACTTTCATTAACTTTCATTTTAACCATTTTTTTTTTTTTAGCAAAGTTGCAGTGAAAGTTGCAATGTTTTTAGAGGTTTTGTTGCAACAAAGTTGCGGTGACTTTCCCCCCTTTTTTTAAAGGAAATATCGCAACTTTGAGAAACTCACACAACTTTATTGCAACAAAAGAATTAAAGTTGTGATTTGAGGAAATTGCGATACTTTCTTCTAGTTGCGGAACTGAAAAAAAAAATCTCCTGAAACTTAATTGCAACAAAACTAAAAATGTCGCAACTTTCTTTCCAACTTTTCTGGGGAAAAAAAAAGTTCTTGAATGAAAGTTGCAACATTTTTTGGTTGTTTTGTCGCGTTGTTTTTGTCGGGAAACACTTGCCGCAACTTAATTGCAACAAAACAGCTAAAATCTTGCAACTTTATTGCGACTTTTCCCCGTTGCTGTTGTGTTTTTCCTCAGAGGCCACAGAGGAGGTGTCGCTGGACAGTCCGGAGAGAGACGTCCTGCTGTCCGACGGTCCGTCTCCCGCCATCACCCCCATAACCCCGCCCACCTCCGTCATCACGCCGTGCATCGGCCACGCCCACGACGACATGTTCACGCACTCCTCCTTCGACGAGGTGACGACCGCCACCGCGTTTTTTACTTAAATGTTTCGTTAGATCCGATCAAGACGACGTTTTTATTGAAACGTTGATAACGAGGAAGAGGAGGAGCCTCCCTCTCTCTCTCTCTCTCTCTCTCTGTGTGTCGGTGTCTCTCGGCCTTCGATAAATATTTGACCTTGTTGTTTATCTGCTGTCGTCAAACACAAACAGCGTCAGAAACAAACGGGTCGAGGTCTGAGACGCGTCGCTGTCTCCGCTCGTTGATGATTCTTCTTCTTCTTCTTCTGTTGTTCTGCTTCGTTGTTTTTAATCTTCTCTCCCAGATGGAAGAAGAAGAAGGCGGCGATTCCTTCGACATGAACATATCGGTGTCCGACCCGGAGAAAGTGGGTGAGTACGTGACCTCGTAGTCCTGGAGTGTCCTTGAATATCCTGGAATATCCTTGAGAAGCGACATGATAAGTTAAAGACGCGTCAGTTAAAACAGCGTTAGGGAGAATTAAACTGTAACGTTTCGTCGTTTTTACGTCGTGTCAATAAACCTGAAACCAGTCGATCCAGTTTGATCTGGTCATGTGTTGACTGTGTGTGTGTGTGTGTGTGTGTGTGTGTGTGTGTGTGTGTGTGTGTGTGTGTGTTCCAGGTGATGGGATGAATGCGTACATGGCCTATAAAGTGACGACCAAGGTGAGAGTTTTTCTAGTTTTCACTGTAAATATTGAAAGTTTTATTTGTTTTATATCTTTTAAAACGTCAACGCTGCAGAAAATATGTTGCTTTTTGTTCTAAAGTCAAGAAACATTCAGGACATGGTAACATATGGTAACATATGGGAACATATGGGAACATATGGGAACATATGGGAACATATGGGAACATATGGTAACATATGGTAACATATAGAAACATATGGTAACATATGGGAACATATGGTAACATATGGGAACATATGGGAACCTATAGAAACATATGGGAACATTCAGGAACTTATAGAAACATATTGTAACATAGTAACATAATAGTACATTAACAACATTGTACCCAAGTAAAATTGTAACATATGGAAACATTCAGTGACAGAAACATTCAGTAACATTCAGTGACAGAAACATTCAGTGACAGAAACTTTCAGTAACAGAAACATTCAGTAACGTATAGAAACATTCAGTAACATATGGAAACATTCAGTGA
The DNA here is from genome assembly GCA_016801845.1 of Polydactylus sextarius. Classification (NCBI taxonomy): domain Eukaryota; kingdom Metazoa; phylum Chordata; class Actinopteri; family Polynemidae; genus Polydactylus; species Polydactylus sextarius. The sequence goes on along the minus strand of CM028931.1, from coordinate 1,878,905 downwards.
CAGAAACATTCAGTGACAGAAACATTCAGTAACAGAAACATTCAGTAACGTATAGAAACATTCAGTAACATATGGAAACATTCAGTGACATAGAAACATTCAGTAACATTCAGTGACAGAAACTTTCAGTGATAGAAACATTCAGTAAAGTGTAGAAACATTGAGTAACATATGGAAACATTCAGTAACGTATGTAATAATAACATAGAAACATTGTAACAGTAAGGTATTAACAACATATAATAATATTGTTACATTTTGTAACAAAATGTAACAAGTAGAATCATCATAGTAACATTTGTTAACAAGTGTCAGAACATGTTCTGATGAATTTAACATGATGGAAACATGACGACTTCTTTATGGTCCCGATGTCATGTGACCCGTGTCTCTGTGGTCATGTGACCCGTGTCTCTGTGGTCATGTGACCCGTGTCTCTGTGGTCATGTGACCCGTGTCTCTGTGGTCATGTGACCCGTCTCTCTCCAGACGTCCATGTCTCTGTTCCAGTGCTCTGAGTTTTCCGTCAAGCGTCGTTTCAGTGACTTCCTGGGTCTTCACAGTAAACTCGCCTCCAAGTATCTGCACATCGGCTACATCGTCCCGCCGGCGCCGGAGAAAAGCATCGTGGGTAAGAGACCCTGCTGTTTGTGAGCTACGCTACGTTAGCGGTGACGTTATTGTTCCCGTTAGTGCTACATTACGTATTTTTAATGTCAACACTAACGTAGAGCTAATGTCAATGGTGACGTCAGCGCTATGTTAGCCTTGATGTTAGCGCTGACGTTAGCGCTACATTTCATATTTTAACGTCAAAGTTGACGTTGGCGCTGACGTTAGCAGTACGTTACAGTTTTTAACGTCAATGTTGCGTTAGCACTACATGAGCATTGACGTTAGCGCTATGTTTCAGATTTTAACGACAAAGTTGACGTTAGTGCTACGTGAGCGTTGACGTTAGCGCTATGTTTCAGATTTTAACGACAACGTTGACGTTAGCGCTATGTTAGCGTTGACATTAGTGTTGATGTTAGCGCTACGTGAGCGTTGATGTTATCGTTGACGTTGGCGTTGACATTAGTCGCCATGGTAACCTCCTCCTCCTCCAGGGATGACCAAGGTGAAGGTGGGGAAGGAGGACCAGTCGTCTAACGAGTTCGTAGAGAAGAGGAGGTCGGCTCTGGAGAGGTACCGTCAATAAACTGATCCATCGATCACCGTCTGATCAGCTGATGAACTGATAAACATCTGATCAACTGATCCGTCAGTTACTGATCCATTAATTATTGTGTGTGTGTTGCAGGTATCTGATGAGAACAGTGAAACATCCCGTCCTCCTGAAGGATCCTGACGTTCTACAGTTCCTGGAGAGTTCAGACGTACGTTAGTCTGCATGGTCATGATGCTAACGCTAACGCTAATACAGGTCTCCATGGTCATGATACTAACGCTAACGCTAATACAGGTCTCCATGGTCATGATGCTAACGCTAATACAGGTCTCCATGGTCATGATGCTAATGCTAACGCTAATACAGGTCTACATGGTCATAATGCTAATGCTAAAGCTAACACTGGTCTCCATGGTGATGATGCTAACACTAATACTTATCTCCATGGTGATGATGCTAATGCTAACACTGGTCACCATGGTGATGATGCTAACGCTAACACTTGTCTCCATGGTGATCATGCTAACGCTAACGCTAACACGTATCTCCATGGTGATGATGCTAATGCTAACGCTAACACTGGTCTCCATGGTGATCATGCTAATGCTAACGCTAACACTGGTCTCCATGGTGATCATGCTAATGCTGATGCTAACACTTGTCTTCATGGTGATTATGCTAACGCTAACACTGGTCTCCATGGTGATGATGCTAATGCTAATGTTAATGTTAGTCTCCACGGTCATGATGCTAATGCTTATGCTAACTTTACTCTCCAAGGTGATGATGCTAACACCACCGTTAGTCTCCAGGGTGCTAATGATGCTAATGCTAGCACTAACACTAATGCTAACATTAGCCTCCAGACTGATGATGCTAACGCTAGCACTAAAACTAACGTTAGCTTCCAAATTCCAGCTGAGTCGGGAGGTTTTAAACCAACAGTTTCTATAAAACTTCCTCCGTGTTTCTTTTTCGTCGCCGCGACGTCGTTTCTCAGGATTCAGTCGTTTTGTTTCCACAATAAAAGTCGTCGTGTCGTCGAATCGTTTCGTCAGATTCGTTTAACGAAACAACCGGAGACGACAAATGGAACCGGAGCTTCGACCGAAACCTATTTTTACCCCCCGCTCTGTTCATTTACCCTCAACTACCCCGTCAGTCACCCCCCCCAGCCCCCGGGGAACAAACCTGCCCGGGGCTTTTAAATGAGATCAGGCTGATTGTCGCTGAGGGAAAAAAAAAAAAGAAAGAAAGTTTCCCAAAATGAAGAAAAATGAGGTTATTTTCAGACGAACGTTCGGCCGCTGAGACTTCGTTTTTTTTTTTTTTTCTGTTTTTTTTTTTCTTTTTTCAACCGGGAAACTTTCAACTTGATCAAAAGTGACAAGTTAAACGAGTTGAAACGTGGGAAACATCACAATCGACCGTAGGAAGGAAAGAAAGAAAAGAAACGGAAAGAATAAGATTAAAAAAAACAGTATTTTTATTAGAGTTTGAGCCTCAAATGAAACAAATAAATGTCAAATAAAATAAAATATAATAAAACATAATAAATATTATGAAAATATTTATTAATAAATTAGTAGATAAGTTGTAACATTAGAAATTATGAATTTGATAGAAAAATAATAAAAATAAAATCACTACAAGTGTTTAACAGACTATTATATATAAAATATTCTAAATAATAACATATAATATAATAATAAAGTATAATTATTTTATATTATATTCAGATAAAAAATAAATTTAGAAGAATAAATATGATATAAAATATTTTTTAAAAATATAATAAATATTAAGGAAAGAAGGTTCATTCTATTAATGAATAAATGATAATAATATATAATTAATATAATAAACACATTTTATATTATAATATAAATATTGAATCGAATTCTAAAATAAATATATAATTTTAAAAAATCCTAAAAATAAAATGAAGATAAATAAAGAAATAAGGAAAATAATAAATGTTATATTTTTTTAAAAATAAAAATTTGGTTTCAAATTAAAAGCTCCACCTGGTTTTTAAACTGGGATGGACAGGCTTTTAATGTGAAACATGGTGCAGGAAGTTAAACGTTTGTTTGTTTGTTTGTTTTGTTTGTTTGTTTGTTTGTCGTCGTCCAGCTGCCGCGGGCCGTCAGCACTCAGGCTCTGAGCAGCGCCGGGCTGCTGAGGATGGTGAACAAGGCGGCGGACGCCGTCAACAAGATGACCATCAAGATGAACGAGTCGGACGCCGTGAGTGGAACTGAACAAAGACACGAGACGAGACGAGACACGGTGGCGTCACGTTTGTTTGTTTGTTTGTTTGTTTGTTCGTCAGTGGTTCGAGGAGAAGCAGCAGCACTTTGAGAATCTGGACGTTCAGTTGAGGAAACTTCACGTCAGCGTCGAGTCTCTGGTCTGTCACAGGAAAGGTGAAGACGAGAGGAAGACGAAGATCCCGACGTTTCCTCTTCGCCGCTTCAAACTAAAACGTTCCTCTCGTCCTTCTCTCCAGAGCTGTCGGTCAACACGGCGCAGTTCGCCAAGTCGGCGGCCATGTTGGGGAACAGCGAGGACCACACGGCTCTGTCCCGAGCTCTGTCCCAACTGGCCGAGGTGGAGGAGAAGATCGACCAGCTGCACCAGGACCAGGCCAACGCCGACTTCTACCTCTTCTCTGAGCTGCTGGGAGACTACGTCCGCCTCATCACCGCCGTCAAGGTCCGAGCTCCGCCCACGTTCTAGAACCGAGTCCCAGCTCCGCCCACGTTCTAGAACCGAGTCCCAGCTCCGCCCACGTTCTAGAACCTAGTCCCAGGTCTGCCCACGTTCTAGAACCGAGTCCGACCTCCGCCCACCTTCTAGAACCTAGTCAGAGCTCCAAACACGTTCTAGAACTGAGTCCCAGCTCCGCCCACGTTCTAGAACCGAGTCTCAGGTCTGCCCACGTTCTAGAACCGAGTCCGACCTCCGCCCACGTTCTAGAACCTAGTCAGAGCTCCAAACACGTTCTAGAACCGAGTCCCAGCTCCGCCCACGTTCTAGAACCGAGTCCAAGCTCCGCCCACGTTCTAGAACCTAGTCAGAGCTCCAAACACGTTCTAGAACCGAGTCTCAGAGGTCCACCCACGTTCTAGAACCGAGTCCGACCTCCGCCCACGTTCTAGAACCTAGTCAGAGCTCCGCCCACGTTCTAGAACCGAGTCAGAGCTCCGCCCACGTTCTAGAACCGAGTCCGACCTCCGCCCACGTTCTAGAACCGAGTCCGACCTCCGCCCGCCTTTTAGAACCTAGTCCGAGCTCCGCCCACATTCTAGAACCGAGTCAGAGCTCCGCCCACGTTCTAGAACCGAGTCCGACCTCTGCCCACGTTCTAGAACCGAGTCCCAGCTCCGCCCACGTTCTAGAACTGAGTCCGACCTCCGCCCACCTTCTAGAACCGAGTCCCAGCTCCACTCATGTTCTAGAACCGAGTCCCAGCTCCGCCCATGTTCTAGAACCGAGTCAGAGCTCCACCCATGTTCAAGAACCTAGTCCCAGCTCTGCCCACCTTCTAGAACCTAGTCAGAGCTCCACTCATGTTCTAGAACCTAGTCAGAGCTCCACCCACGTTCTAGAACCGAGTCCCAGCTCCGCCCACGTTCTAGAACCGAGTCCCAGCTCCACCCACGTTCTAGAACCGAGTCAGAGCTCCGCCTATGTTCTAGAACCTAGTCAGAGCTCCACCCATGTTCTAGAACCTAGTCAGAGCTCCACCCATGTTCTAGAACCGAGTCCCAGCTTCACCCACGTTCTAGAACCAAGTCCCAGCTCCGCCCACGTTCTAGAACCGAGTCCCAGCTCCACCCACGTTCTAGAACCGAGTCCGACCTCCGCCCACCTTCTAGAACCTAGTCAGAGCTCCAAACACGTTCTAGAACCGAGTCCCAGCTCCACCCATGTTCTAGAACCTAGTCAGAGCTCCACCCATGTTCTAGAACCTAGTCCCATCTCCGCCCACCTTCTAGAACCTAGTCAGAGCTCCAAACACGTTCTAGAACCGAGTCCCAGCTCCACCCACATTCTAGAACCTAGTCCCAGCTCCGCCCATGTTCTAGAACCGAGTCCCACCTCCGCCCACCTTCTAGAACCTAGTCAGTGCTCCAAACACGTTCTAGAACCTAGTCAGAGCTCCACCCACGTTCTAGAACCGAGTCCCAGCTCCACCCACATTCTAGAACCTAGTCCCAGCTCCACCCACGTTCTAGAACCTAGTCCGACCTCCGCCCACCTTCTAGAACCTAGTCAGAGCTCCACCCATGTTCTAGAACCTAGTCCGACCTCCGCCCACCTTTTAGAACCTAGTCAGAGCTCCAAACACGTTCTAGAACCGAGTCCCAGCTCCACCCACGTTCTAGAACCGAGTCCCAGCTCCGCCCACCTTCTAGAACAGGACAAGTTGACAAGGCGACGTTAGGACGATACATCAATATTACAACAGTGATACAATTTTTACGTTACGTGTTTACGATTAAAGTTACGACTTTGCAACAATGTTACAACATTACAATAATATTACAATGTTACAATTTTTACTAAACCGACTTTGCGGCAGTAACATTACAACAATGTTACGTTATGACGACATTGTGACGTTAAGATGCTACGACAACGAGTTTCGACAATGTTACGATGTCAGGACGACGTTCCGATACTAAAAACACAGTGGTTGTTGTTGTAATAGTTCTAGTTCTGGTTCTATCATCACGTTAGTTTTGATGATGGTCCGTTTGTCCTCAGGGCGTCTTCGACCACCGGATGAAGACGTGGCAGAAGTGGCAGGACAGTCAGCTGCTGCTGCAGAAGAAACGAGAAGCCGAAGCCAAACTTCAGTTAACCAACAAACCGGACAAACTGCAGCAGGCGAAGGACGAGATAAAGGAGGTGAGACGTTTTGTTTTGGTAAAAAAAAAATAAAACGTCGGTCGGAGAGAAGCAGCAGCAGTTTCACCACAACCATCTTTTGTTTTTCTGCATCGTTTTTAGTTCAAATCATCTGACGCGACTTTTAGGAGAAAACATCGTAGACGAGCGTCAACGATTAACCACAAACGTTTTGTTTACGTTTAACTGAAGACGCCGTAACCATGGTGACGACACGTCTCCTCCACTGTTACGACGTCAGTTGTTAAGTTTTTCTTTTCTTCTTTTTTTTTTTTTTTTTTATTTAACTGCGTCAGAAAACGGACATCAGGCGAATGTTTTCGACCACACGAGGTAACTGGTGTTAGCTGTTAATAGTTAGCCGTTAGCATTAGCCTTTAGCTGTTAGTGGTTAATAGTAAACTCTTAGCTGTTAGCAGTAGCAGTTAACAGATAGCTGTTAGCTTTAACTGTTAGTGGTTAATGGTTAGCTGCTAATTGTTATTAGTTAGCTGTTAGCCATTAACAGGTAGCGGTTAGCCATTAATATTAGCTGTTAGTGGTTAGCATTTAACAGCTAGTAGTTAGGGGTCAGTGGTTAGCAATTAGCCTGTAGTGGTTAGCAGTTAGCAGCAAACTATTAGCAGTCAGAAGTTAGCTGTTTGTAGTTGATAGTTAGCTATTAGCAGTCAGCAATTACAGTTTACAGCTAGTGGTTAGCTGTTAGCATTAACTGTTAGCCAATTTTGATTAAGGCTTAGCTTTTAGTGGTTAATTAATTTAGCTGTTAGCTGTCAAAAGTCCAATCACAGCCTGTTACCAGGCAGGAAAAGCCGAATTTTGACCAGAAACTGCTCACAAAGCATCCTGGGAGATGTAGTTGTTTAGGAAATGAGGTGTTTGTTTACTCGCTGTTTTAATTGTTTGTAGCTTTAGCTGCGTTTGGTGTCTGTAGAAAAGGTTTATATGAACTTTTAGCTGCGATTCAGACGTTTACGAGGATATAAACGTGCTGTGAAATCAGATGTGACCCACTCTGCCCCCGGTACCGGGGGCTTCAGGGAGCAAGAGGTTAAATCCAAACTCAGACTCATTTTGATGATGTAATAACCAAATTTATACGACCTACTGTGTCTCCCCTTAGTGTTAGCAGTTAGCAGTGGAGACGCTCTGACGTTTAAAGCTTTTATTTTGAAAGAGACGCTTCCTTTCCTGTTTTATCTGAGACTCGGATAAAACAAACGTCTCCAAGGATTTTTTTTTTCTTCTTCTTCTTGGAAAAAAGTCGGAAAAGTAGAAAAGTGTTTTATTAGAGCAGCTGACACACACACACACACACACACACACACACACACACACACACACACACACACGTCGTGCAGCTGTCAGGTTTTTTCAGTAGAGTTACAACCAACGTTTATTCGGCGCCGCCTGTCAGAGGAAGACGAGGAGGTTTTTATTTTTATTTATTTATTTATTTGTTTTTTGTTTCTCGGCAACAGAAAAAAAAAATTAATAAATAAAATAAAAGAAACGAGAAAAGAGAGAAAAGACTTTTACTTGAATCTGCTGCTGCAGAAGAGAAATGACGTCGTCTGATACGATAGTTTGATTTTTTTATATTTCATATTTTTAAATATGTATATTTATATATTAAATATATAATTTCAATCATATTATTTAAATTTTTAGTTTTTATTTATGCTGCTTTTGACTGTTTGTGTCATTTATTTATTCTTTTATTTATGTTTTTTCACTAATTTAATTTATTTTTGACATTAAACAGACGAACTCTGTCGCCCTCCGGTGGCAACACACGACAACTGCAGCTGAAAATAATTTTTTATTATTATTATTATTAATTAATTAATTATGATTGTTAGTGAAAGACAGTTAGATAATTATGAAATAATAAAAACTAAATATTTTTACTAATTTATTTAATTAATTAATCAATTTTTTATTTTATAGATTTATTTAAATATGTATTTTAGTTTGTCACAATATAAATATAAATAAATATAAATGATATTAATATAAAATATATAAAACTGAACAATTGAAATGTATTTTATTTATTTAAATTTTTAAATTATTTATTATCTATATTTATATTTTTTTTTTAATATTTGTATTTATACAATTTATTTCCTCAAACTTCTTAAAGAAATAAAAAATATTAATAAACAAATATTTACTAGAATTGTAACAGTTAAATATTAAGAAACAAATAAAATGTTCATTTACACTGTAAAAACATTTTAGTCAAATTATCTATTAAATTACAATAATTGTGAAAATAATAAGAACATAAATAAAATGAATTTGACACAATATTAAATAAAACAACATAAAAAATATTAAGCAATTTTTTTTTAAATTTAATTTAAAAAATATTTTTATTAATTATTTTTTATAGTATTTACTTTATCATTTTTATTAATTACAAGAATATTTTTATTAACTAATATATATTTTTTTTTAATATTTTGATTTATTATAAATATTATAAATAAAAAGAAACTGTCAGTTGCACCATGTGACCTGCAGGTGTCGCCACCGTCGACTCAAACTGCATCTTCACTCTGAACGATTTTCATTATTGTTTTTATTATTATTATGATTATTTTCCTCCTCGTGTCTCTTTTATCGTCCTCTACGGTTTTTTTTAATTTGATTTGATTTAATTTGGTTTTATTTTGAAATTCTCAGCCTCTTTAAATTCTGTTGCATTTTTCCCGCCATGCTTCCTGCTGCAGGAGATCGAGGAGGTAGGACCGGCTCCGTCTCTTCGTCTGTTTGTCGCTTCACTTTCTATCGTTTGCCTCATTTTTATTGTTATTTGTTTTTTTTTGTTTTTGTTTATTTAACCGGTTGTTTCATCATCGTGTCATGTGACGACTCTAAACTGTTTATTTGCATGAAACCGAGTTTGTTTTTCTTAATTTATCATTTTAACTTCATCATTATTATTATTGTTGTTGTTGTTGTTCAGACTCATGTAACGAGGCGGTTTGTTGCGTTTGATCAATAACTTCGATTAATAAACAGTCAAACGCTTCGACCAGGATTTAAACTGAAAAAACAACCTGTTGTTTGTTTGTTTGTTGTTTGTTTCAGTTGGAGGGTAAAGTCCAACAAGGAGAAAGAGACTTTGATCAAATCTCTAAAACCATCAGGAAAGAAGTCAGCAGGTTCGAGGTGAGAACGGACAAACAGCTGTTTGTTTGTTTGTTTGTTTGTTTGTTTGTTTGTTTGTTTGTTTGTTTGTTTGTTAACGTTTGTTGTCGTTGTTTTCAACAGAAAGAGAGAGTGAAGGATTTTAAAACAATTATTATCAAATATCTGGAGTCGCTGGTTCAGACACAACAACAGGTACAATTTTATTATTAATTATTATTAAAATTTGTTTTTTAATTTTATTAAAACTGTTACTTCAGCTTTATTGTTCATGTTTGTTTATTTTATTATTATTAGAATTATATGAAAATATAATTATATATAATTTATATGTATAATATTATTTATTTTAATTTATTCTAAATTATTTTATACTTTGTATTTTATTTTAAATAAAAATAAAATAAAAAATTATTTAATTTTTCTATTTTTCTATTTATTTTATTTTTTATTTATTTATTTTTTCTCTTATTTTATTCTATTTATATAGTTAATTATTAATTATATTTAATTATTTTAATTTAATTATTTTAATTTAAATATTTCAAACGTAATTTAATTTTTAATTTTAATTTCAATTTTTAATTTATTATTTAAACAACAATGATTATTATCAAATCTTATAAACTACATGTAATTTATATTTAATTTATTTGTTATATTAAATATAAATGTGTTTTTATATATGTATAATTTAATATCAGTATCAATAAAATATTGATATTATTTATTAAAATTATTAAAAATAATTGTAATAAATTAAACTTAAATATTCTGTTTTTATTTTTCTTTAAATATAAATAAACTACAGATAAAGTTATTTTAATTTCACATCTTCATTTAAATAAATTTATTTTGCTTCGTTGATCGAATAAAAATCGAAACTTGACTAAAAGTGAAGTTTTGATTTTCAATAATTAATTTTTATTGTTTATTTTTTAACCTTCATTAACTTGTTGTTGTTGTTGTTGCAGCTGATTAAATACTGGGAGGCGTTCTTACCTGAGGCCAAAGCCATTTCATAGAGTCTGACCCAGCTCCGACTACACTACCCATGATGCACCTGTCCTCCTCCTCCACGACCAGAGAAGAAGAAGAAGAGAAAAACAACCGTTTCTGCCGTTTTTAACGTTTTACAGTCGTCGTCTTTTACTCCTCGTTGTTTTTGTTTGTTTCTGCTGAACTGAACCGTTCAGGTCCTGGTCCAGGTCCAGGTCCAGGTCCAGGTCCAGGTCCTGGTCCTGGTCCAGGTCCTGGTCAGGTCCAGGTCCAGGTCCAGGTCCAGGTCCAGGTCCAGGTCCAGGTCCAGGTCCTGGTCCAGGTCCAGGTCCAGGTCCTGGTCCAGGTCCTGGTCCTGATCCAGGTCCAGGTCCTGGTCCAGGTCCTGGTCCAGGTCCTGGTCCAGGTCCTGGTCCAGGTCCTGGTCCTGGTCCAGGTCCAGGTCCAGGTCCAGGTTCTAACCCCAACGTTTTAACGTTTTAACGTCAGAGAAACAAACTGGAAAACGTCCTGATCCTGTTTGAACTTGAACGGTTATTTTTTTTATTATTATTATTATTAAACAAACAAACAAACAAAGAAATCGTCATCGACACTCCAACGTCATAAATGTGAAGGTTTTATTTTTATTTTATTTTCCATTTTATTTTTTTTTAACTTTATTTCCTTTATTTTTATTTTATGTTTTATTTTTTAATTTTTATTGTTTTCTTTTTTTTTTTTTTTTTTTTTTAATTTAATTTTGTTTTATTTCATTTTTATTATTTTTTAAAATTTTCACATAATTTTTTATCTTTTATTTTATTTCTTTTTTTTTTGGTGAAGCCTCATTCTGACAAAATGAAAATGTAAGAATTTAAATATTTAGATAAAAAAAAATTAAAATTTAAAATTATGACCTAATTAAAATATATATAAATTTAAAAAAAAGTCAGGGTTTGGCCTCTATACATCTTGTTCCTACAAAACTACATTTCCCATGAGCACCGGCGGCAGCCTGAAGTATAAACCACATAAATAATTTGAAACTTTCTCTTTTTTGTTTTATTTTTCCTCTTTTTTTTTTCTCCGTAACATTTGACCCCGAAAATGTGAAAAAGTTTTCCGACGCGTCCCTGAACGCCACACGCCCGGCTCCGCCCCCTCGTCTGCTAACGCTAACGCTAACGGTCAATTAGCCTTTTTCTCTCTTGTGTTTTTGTGTTTGTTGTTGTTTTGTTGTTGTTGTTGTTGCTGTATGATCGCAAGTGAAGGCAACACTTTGTTCTGTTCTGACTTCGTCTCTTTGAGCCAATCAGAGCAGAGGAAGAAGAAACTCACTTCCTGGTTCGGTTCACTTCATTTTAAAGTTGCTACATTTAAGTTAGCATCGTTAACATTAGCAACAAATACTATTATTCCTTCACTCACCAAGAGCTGTTTGTTTAAGTGGAAAACAACAACAGTGTTAACTCTGAATTTGATGTTAGCATGCTAACCAGCTAACCTCTATTTTGATAATGTTAGCATTTGCATCTTTTAGCTAACAAGGAAAAAAGAAACGACAAAAGTTCATCCCTGGAGGTAAAACACAACATCTGCGCTAACTATTGTTTTAATAAAGTTCCACTAAAGTTAGCATGCTAATTAGCTAGCCTCCATCTCGCTCATGTTAGCATTAGCGTCTATTAGTTTAAGAAGAAATGGTGCTCGTTTAGCATCAAACGTCATCGTCAGAAGAACAACATTAATGCTAACTTTTGTTTTGCTTCTTATACTGGAGTTAGCATGCTAACTAGCTAGCCTACATCCCGCTAATGTTACAATTAGCATCTGTTAGCTAACAAGTCAAGAAGAAACTAAATCTGCTTAGCATCAAACATCATCACCAGAGCTAGAAAACAATGTAACTGCTAACTCCTGTTTTTTGTTCATCGACTGGAGTTATCATGCTAACCAGTTAGCCTCCATGTTGCTAATGTTAGCATTAGCAACTGTTAGCTAACAAGTAAACTAGAAACAATAAAAGTTTAACGTCAAACTTTATCTCTGGACGTAGAAAACAACATCAGTGCTAACTTTCGTTTTCCTCGTTCCATCGGCATTAGCGTGCTAACTAGCTAGCATTAGCCCATCTTAACACTAGCACCTTTAAAGACCCAAACCAGACCAGAATCTTTATCTAGACCTGAACCAGGATCAGTGAGAGTTCAGACACGACCAGGAAACATTTATTAAATTTATTAACAGAAATGTGAAGAAACGCTCGTTAGCATCGTTAGCGTCGTTAGCTCGGCTGCTAACGATGCCAAAACAAGTTATTGGGGGTTTTATTTTTTGAGGTGGAGGTGAATGAAGTGGGTCAGGTGACCTCGACTCTCTTTGATTTTGATTTATTTTTATTTTTATTTTGTTCAAATCAGATTTTATCATGAAGTTGATTTAAAAACTTGAAATATTTTAGATTTTTAAATTTTTTTGGTTTATTTTCACATCCACTGCTCTTTTGTTATTTCCTGAAATTACGATGATGATTTTTTTTTTTTTTTTGATTTGATTTGATTTGACGTGACATTCCACAGCAGAGCAGATGTTTCAGTACTTTAATTATAATAAAGGAATGTATCTGATCCGTCTGGTTTATTTATTATAGTCACATGACGTCTGTTTCATCACGTCACCATTTAAAATGTTGTTACGTTGCACGAACTTTATGGAAAAAGTGTAAAAAAATTACAGAAACGTGAAGGAAACGTTACGACGAGTGTTAGCGCCTCATTGTTTGGGAAAAAACCTTTAAATTTGAGAATAAAGTCGTAAATTTACGACTTTTATTCTTGTAATTTAAGATTAAGATAAATTATGACTTTTATTGTCGCAGATTTACGAGAATAAAACTTCAACTTCAACAAATTAACAAATCTTTAATTTTGAGAATAAAGTCGTAAAGTCACGAGAAAATGTGCACAAATTTACGATTTAATTCTTAAAATGTTACAACTTCATTCTTGTAATTTAAGATTTTTTTCTCCGTAAATTTTTTTCCACATAAATCTCGTAAATCTACGAAATTTACGACTTTTTTCCTTGAAATTAAATGTTTTTTTCCCTTAAATTCACAACTTTACTTCGACTTATATGACTAAAGATCGTAAAAGTACGAGAAAATTTACCTAACGTTACGACTTTATTCTTATGAAACTACAATGTTAAACGAGTCGAAGAAAAGTCGTAAATTTACGAGAAATGTTTTACGTAAAACTTTATTTTTAAAATTTAATAGTTATATATTTTTTCTTGTAAACTTACGAGACTTACTTTTATTCTCTAAGAATTACGACAATTTTTAATCTCCGTAAATTTGCGACTTTTCTTCAACTCGTATAAATCTCGTAAATTTCCGAGAATAAAAATGATGAATTTACAAGAAAATGTACGTAATTTTACGACTTTATTGTCATAAAACTAAAACTTTTAAAACGTGACGCTAACGCTCCGTCGTAGCAACATTTCGGGGGAAATTACGTAAAACTTAACGGAAATAAAAACAAGATCCCGCCACAGTAACATGAAAGGAACATTCTCGAATCATTGATAGAATGTTGTGTGAACATTCTGGGAACGTAACAAACTGCAAATAAAGTTTGTTTTATTTTGACGGAACTTATTAAAAAGCGCTCTACTTCCGGTGGGACCGTTTTAATTGTTACACGCGGTGGAACGGCGGCGGTAAAGATGGCGGCTCTTTCAACTCAGCTTCGGGAGAAGTGGAGCTTTAGCTTTAGCTTTAGCCTAGCATAGCGCCGGGGTATGATGGTTTAAAAACGAGTTAAAACACCGTTTTTTTCGTCATCGGTTCGGGACATTGTTGGATTTAACAACTGCCTCCTCGCGCGTTTAAAACGAGCAGCGGTTGACGAACGAGCGGAGCCTCGCGGGACCAGGAACAGCGACCGGAAGTTACAGGTGATTTAACAGTGACGTTTCACCCCGATTGACGATAAATTAACATAAAAATAAACAACTGCTGGAAAGTAAACAAGTTATTTCACATTAATAAACATAAAAAGTTAAGCCTAAGAAAAGTTATATACAATTGAGCTAACGTAGCTATTTTTTAGCTAACACCTTATATACAAGTAGGTGGTTAAGCTAGTTATGCTAACTAGTTACTATACTAACTTGTCATATTTAGACACTTTAGCTAATTGTGCTAACTATTTATTTATTTCATCTGAGTTAATCTGTGTTATTGATACTTTAGATTATTTAGCCACTTACTGATTTATTTTATACATTAGCAATTTTTCAATACCTTAGCTAACTTTGATATTTAAGCTAACTTCGCTTTATTTATTTATTTATTTATTTATTTTAATTTTTAGCCACCTAAGCTAATCTAGCTAATATTGTTTCCTTAAGTAATTTAATTATTTGGCTAACTTGGTTACATCAACTAACTTTGCTATGTTAGCTAACATTAAGCCATTTAAGCTAACTTAACTTCTTCAACTTCCAACTAGCTAGCTAGTTCAGCTAACTTAGCTACCTTTGTTGACCGATACCCTAGCTTATTTAGCCACCTCAGCTAATCTAATGAATATTTTTAGGTGATTAAATTATTTCAGCTAACATGTCTATGTTAGCTAACTTATTAGCTAATTTAGCAATTTTTTGATACCTTAGCTAACTTTAATACTTTTCAGTAATTTAGCTATTTAAGCTAACTTGACTTCAACTTCGTTAGCTTCTTTAGCCAACATAGCTAAGCTGATAATTTTATTATTAAGCTAATTGGGCTACGTTAGCTTACTCATTAGCTAATTAGCATTTTTTTGATATCCTACGTTACCTTTCAGTAACTTAGCTATTTAAGCTAACTTAACTACTTCAGTAATTTAGTATTCTAGCTACTTCAGCTAACAAGCTAATGTTGTGATACCGCAGCTAATTTTTCTACCTTATATAATTTAATTATTAGGCTAACTTTGCTACGTTAGATAACATATTAGCTAATTTAGCAATGTTTTCTTACGTTAGCTAACTTCCATACCTTCATATAATTTAGCTATTTAAGCTAACTTAGCCATTTCAGTTTGATTAAGTTATTTTATGAAGCTAACTTGGCTACGGTAGCTAACTTTTTAGCTAATTTAGCCACCTCCGCGACGGATGGTGGAGTAAATTTAACCTTAAACAAGTTTTATTTTTATTTCTAGTTTGTCCAGCTGTGTAAGTTTTATTATAGCGGTGTGTGTGTGTGTGTGTGTGTGTGTGTGTGTGTGTGTGTGTGTGACAAACTGGTCCAATTTCAGGCGTGTCGCCGCTTCGTGCTGATATTTGTCTCCTTGTGGTTCGTGTTTGTTGTTGTTATTGTTGTTGTTGTTGATTTTTACTTTAGTTTCCTTTTAGATTTGAATCTGGTGGAGATGTTGGAGGGTGTGTGGGGGTCCGTCTGCCTCCACCACCACCTCCTCCTCCTCCTCCTCCTCCTCGTCTGACAGCGCAGAAATAATTACAGTAGCGCCTCCACCACCTCGCTGGTTGTTATATTAGGCTCTTATCAGGCGGCTGAGGGAGGTAGTTGATCAACTGAGGTCACTGTATCCTGACCACAGCACAACAGCTACACGCTATTTAGAGATATGATAAATAAAAGTCTGGTGGGGGTGGTGGTGGAGGAGGTGGGGGGGTCGGTTACACCACAACAACGTTGTTATCTTCAGCTGAAAGTGTTTCGATTCAGTGTGTTTGCTGAAAGGAAAAAAAAAAAAAGCAGAAAGATGCTAACGCGCTAGCAACACGTGTTGTTTTTGTTTTTTTTTGTTTACGTGTGTGTGAGGTTGTAAACGTAGCGACATTATTCTAAAAGCGGGTCGGTCGCCGTCGGCGACAGCAGATAATAGATGCACCTACATTATCCTGAAGTGGCGGGAAAAAAAAAAAAAGGTGAGGAAGGTGAGAGGAACAGATGCGACTACATTAGAGAGCGAGAGGAAAACAGATGCAGACGCTTTATTCTGAAGTCAAACAGGAAGTGAGAGGTCGGGAGGTGAAGGCGGGAAAAATGGAGACGCTAAACTGATAGCAGGAGGTTAAAGACGCAGGTTTACACGTTAGCTAACGCTAGGAGTTTAACAAACAGCAGGATACGACCTCATCCTCATATTAGCATTTTGGCTAAAACGTAGGAGTTAACTGTATGCTAATGTTAGCTTGTTTTATCACTAGCGAGATTTAACTTTATGCTATCATTAGCTTGTTTTATAACTATCTAACATTAGGATTTTAACAGATAGGAAGATCCAACCTCATGCTAACATTAGCATTTTGGCTAAAAAGTGTTTTGTAACTCGCTGAATTTGACTTTATGCTAACATTAGCATGTGTTATAACCAGCGTGATTTAACTTTATGCTAGCGTTAGCTTGTTTTACCACTAGCTAATGTTAGGAATTTAACAAATAGCATGCTAACATTAGCATTTTGACTAAAAAGTGGAATTAACTTAATGCTAATGTTAGCTTTTTTGTAACTAGCTGAATTTGACTTTATGCTAACGTTAGCATGCTTTATAACTAGCATGATTTAACTTTATTCTAGCGTTAGCTTGTTTCACCACCAGCTAATGTTAGGAATTTAACAAATAGCAGGATCCAAACTCATGCTAACATTAGCATTTTGGCTTAAAAGTAAGAATTAACTTTATGTTAAGTTCAGTTTGTTTTGTTACTAATGTTACATAAGCCAAGAAGCTAGCTAGAAGTTGAAGTAGGTATGTTAGCTTAAATAGCTAAATGTATCAAAGTTAGCTAACAGATCATAAAATGGTGAAATTAGATAATAAGTTAGCTAATGTAGCCAAGTTAGCCTCATAAGTAAATTATCTAAGGTAACAAAATTAGCTTAGCTGCTAGCTGACAAAAAAGTGGGTTTTAACTTTATGCTAATGTTAGCTTGTTTTATAAATAGCTAATGTTAGGATGTTAACAAATAGCAGGATCCAATCTCATGCTTACGTTAGCATTGTTACTAAAACATAGGAATTAACTTTATGCTAACGTTAGCTTGTTTTATAAATTCCTGCATATAACCTAATGCTAATGTTAGCTTGTTTTATCACTAGCTGACGTTAGGATTTTTAACAGATAGGAGGATCCAACCTCGTGCTAACGTTAGCATTTTCACAAAAAAGTAGGATTTTACTTCATGCTAACATTAGCTTGGTTAATAACTAGCTAGATTCAGGTTTATGCTAACATTAGCTTGTTTTATCACTAGCTAACCTCATGACTTTAACAGAAAGCAAGGTCGAACCTCATGCTAACATTAGCAATTTGGCTAAATAGCAGGAAGTAACTGTATGCTAACATTAGCTTGTTGTTTATTAGTAGTTGAATATAACTTTAAGCTAACATTAGCTTGTTTTGTAGCTAGCTAACATTAGTTAGCTTAGCGGGAGAATAAAATACTTTTAAAGGTATGCGGCCGTTGCTAACGCTAACGCTAGCTAACGACGAGTGGATCAGTTTTTCGTTTACGTTTTAACGTCGTTTTAACTCTTTTTGTTTTTCTTTATTTTTTCTCTCATTTCGATTGTGAAACTTTAGTTTTGACCTTGAGAACAAACAGACCCAGGGAGCTGCGGTCGAGTATAATTGTTAACAAACAAACACACACACATATAAAAAAAAAAAAAAGGAAAAAGAAAAAAAAAAAGTGTCAATTGTGGCTTTTATTGTGAAGTCGGCAGGATGTATGAGGCCGCGCGGCGCCGTGATCGATGACACGATACCCGGCTTCCTGATTTCGCAAATTTTCTATGAAATGTGTCCTGAGTCGGTGAAGGCGAAGAGATAAGACGCTCCGGCCAATAGGATTCATCCATTTCTGCTCCTTATCTGCTGATGGAGGACGACCTCCTCCTCCTCCTCCTCCTCTGCTTCTTCATCACTTTTATTTATCTGTCTCCTCCTCTCATCTTCCTCTTCTTCTTCTCTCCGTTCCAGTTTTTCTTTATCCTCTAATCTTTCTCTTTCCCGTTCCTTCCTTTTCTTTATTTCTCAGCTTCTGTTTTAACAAATGTGGCAAAATGTAACAATTGAACGGCGACGTCGTTACAAGAGCTAGCAAGCTAAGCTAGCTGAAGTAGCTACGCTAAGGTTAGCAAGATAAGATAAGTTAACTGACGTAGCCTAGTTAGCTAAAGCAAATACATTACCTAAGCTAACAAAGTTAGCTATAAAGTTATAGTTATGCTATAGCTAATAATATTAGCTTAGTAAGCTAATGTAGCCAAGTTAGTTAAAATAACTAAACTAGCTGAAGTAGCTAAATTAAAGTCACAAAGTTAGCTAAGTTAGCAAAATACGATAAGTTAACTGACGTAGCCTAGTTAACTAAAATAAGTACATTACCTACGCTAACAAAGTTAGCTATAAAATCACAGTTATGCTATAGCTAATAATAATGATATTACTAGCTTAGTAAGCTAATGTAGCCAAGTTAGTTAAAATGATTAAGCTAGCTGAAATAGGTACATTAAGGGCACAAAGTTAGCTAAGTTAGCAAAATACGATAAGCTAACTGACGTAGCCTAGTTAACTAAAGTGGCTACGTTAGCTAAAATAAGTACTTTACAAGTCACAGTGATGCTAAAGTTAATAGTATTAGCTTAGTAAGCTAATGTAGCCAAGCTAGTTAAAATAACTAAACTAGCTGAAGTAGCTAAATTAGCTGAAAGTTAGCTAAAGTGGTAAAAGAAGCTAGTTTTCATTAACATAAGTTAGCCAACCTAGCATAGTTGGGTAAAGTAGCTAAGTTAGCTAAAATAAGTAAATTATCCAAGGTATCAAAGTTTGCTTAAATGGCTAGCTAAACCAGGTATATAAATACTAAGTCAGCTAACAAAGTTAGCTATGGTAGCTAACATATCCAACTTAGCTGAGGTGGCTAAATAAGCTCAAATAGCTAACGTATTTAATATATGAATGTTAGCTAAGGTATCACAAAGTTAGCTTTGCTTTACCTGAGCAGTTTAGCTTAGCAGCTAATGTAGCAGATTACACATTAGCAGAGGGTAAAATAAGATAAAGTAGCTAAATTAGCTATAATAACACTGGTTAGTTAGCTAAGCTGATAAAATTAGCTGATAACCAAAATAACAAAAGCTAGTTAACGTAGCCAAGTTATCTGAAGTAGCTATGTCACAAATTAGCTTAGTTAGCTAACATAGCCGAGTTAGCTTCAGCAGCTAGTAACTGGTGGGTCGTATCCGCCCCAGGTGGAGCTACAACGGTTACCACATATCCCATGATTCATTGCGACACCGGCGGACTAAAGGTCACGTGACCAGAGTCGTAGTGTAGCAGCACGTTGTCGTTGTGTAGCGTTAGCTTCTCTTGTTAGCAATTATTTAAGTCGGAAGGTGTTTTAATTTGAGACGACACCTCGTGTGTGTGTGTGTGTGTGTGTGTGTGTGTGTGTGTGTGTGTGTGTGTGTGTGTGTGTGTGTGTGTGTGTGTGTGTGTGTGTGTGTGTGTGTGTGTGTGTGTGTGTGTGTGTGTAAAGTGCCAGCGCTGCCGTTCGTCGTGACCAGACACTAGATCTTCTTTAAAGACACTTCAACCTTTTTTTTTTTGTTGTTTTGTTTTTTTTAAGATTCTTAAAACAACATTGATTGTTTCCTACAACGACTTTCTGTCGCCGTGGTAACGATTATGCAGATGAGGCACAACCTTTCTGTTTGACGGCCGGTTCCCACGGGGGAGGAGGTGACAGGAGAACCTCCACCTCCACCTCCTCCACCTCTCCACCTCCTTATATTTATTCACTAATATAATAAAATGAAACATTTCTTCTCTTATTGTTTCACTTCAAACACTTGATTAAGCTACAAAATAACCTTTTAATTTAAAACAAGGAAAATCATTAATTTTATTAGATATTTTAATTTTACACATATATTATTATTTTATTAAATATGTTATTTTTTAAAATATATTTTATATATTTTTTTAATATTTTGAGTGAATTAATACGGACATTTTACATTTTACAATTTTTTATTTATGTTTTTAATTAATTATTATTATTTATAATATAATATTTTATTTTTATTTGTCATTGTTATTTAACATAAATAAACAATTAATGTTTTAAAGATATTAGTTTAGATATTTGTTTGTTTTTTATTTTATTTTTTTAATTTAATTAAAAATGTAATTAAACTTAATTAATCTGCTATTTATTTTATTTTATTTAAAATTTTAGTATTTTATTTATAATTTTTTTGCAGCTTCATTTTTTGAATTTTTTATATTTTTATTTATTTTCTAAAATCGTTTTAAAATTATTATTTATTTTAATTTTATATATGTTATATATATTTATATAAACTATATTTTACAACTATTTATTCATGTTTTTATTTTATTATTATTTATAATATATTTTATTCTTCGTTCATTATTATTATCTTAAACCTACAAACTAATACGTTGTAGTAAATTAACTCTTCTTTTCCGTCTCAACGTTAGCCTCGTCGTCCTC
Organism: Polydactylus sextarius; assembly: GCA_016801845.1. Taxonomy (NCBI): domain Eukaryota; kingdom Metazoa; phylum Chordata; class Actinopteri; family Polynemidae; genus Polydactylus; species Polydactylus sextarius. The sequence continues at coordinate 1,858,127 of CM028931.1, read as the reverse complement.
AGATTTCTGCTCTCTGATTGGCCGTCTGCCGTCTCCTTGACAGCGAACCTTTCTTCATCATATCTTCACTTTTCTCTACAAATCATTTTTCCTTTCATACCAAGTTTTTCCTCCCTCCCTCCCTCTCCTCCGTCTCCTCCGTCTCCTCCGCCGCTGGATTTTATTTGACAGGAAATATTCCAGGCGATGTGTGGTGGTTGTAGATCGTCGCCGTGGCAGCCGCCATCGACCCGCCTCATTTACATACATAAATCTATCGGCGATCTGACACTTGCCAATACTCGGGGCAGCGGGGAGCGGCGGTGCTGAGTCGGCCGGGTCACATTATCATTGGTGATGGAGCTTTGATGAAGTGTGACAGCGCCGCGCCGCGCTGCACTGTAAAAAAACACGTCCAAATACCGTCAAGTTTATCAGCGCGAGGAGGAAATTTAAACATGTGACGTGGCCCTTTAAGATGTGGCCCTTTAAAACGTGGCCCTTTAAGGACGTGGCCCTTTAAGGACGTGGCCCTTTAAGACGTGGCCCTTTAAGGACGTGGCCCTTTAAGACGTGGCCCTTTAGGAACGTGGCCCTTTAAGGACGTGGCCCTTTAAGACGTGGCCCTTTAAGGACGTGGCCCTTTAAGGACGTGGCCCTTTAAGGACGTGGCCCTTTAGGGACGTGGCCCTTTAAGGACGTGGCCCTTTAAGACGTGGCCCTTTAAGGACGTGGCCCTTTAAGACGTGGCCCTTTAAGGACGTGGCCCTTTAAGGACGTGGCCCTTTAAGGACGTGGCCCTTTAAGACGTGGCCATTTAATGATGTGGCCCTTTAAGACGTGGCCCTTTAAGGACGTGGCCCTTTAAGGACGTGGCCATTTAATGATGTGGCCCTTTAAGACGTGGCCCTTTAAGGACGTGGCCCTTTAAGGACGTGGCCCTTTAAGACGTGGCCCTTTAAGGACGTGGCCCTTTAAGACGTGGCCCTTTAAGGACGTGGCCCTTTAAGATGTGGCCCTTTAATGATGTTGCCCTCTAACGACATAGTTTTGCCCCTATACGTCGTTGAAGGGCCCTTCAACGACATGGCCCTTTAAGAAAGTGACCTTTTAACAACGTGGCCCTTCAGAGATTTGGCCTGTTAAGGATGTGGCCCCTTTATGCAAGTAGTCCTTTAAGGGCACAGTATTTTCAGGGCGTAGTTTGGCCCTTTAAGGCCCCGTTAAGCACTTGATTTGGCCCTCGAAAGACGTAGCGTTTTAAGGACGTGGCCCTTTGAAGATGCGGCCCTTTAAGGACGTAATTTGGTCCTTTATGCAAGTGGTCTTTTAAGGAATTGGCCTCTTTAAGAACATGTCTCTTTAAGAGCGGAATTTGGCCCTCGAAAGACACAGTATTTTAACGACGTAGTTTGGCCCTTTAACGATGTAGTTTGGCCCTTTAACGATGTAGTTTGGCCCTTTAACGATGTAGTTTGGCCCTTTAACGACGTGGCCCTTTAACGACGTGGCCCTTTAACGACGTGGCCCTTTAACGACGTGGCCATTTAAGGACGTGGCCCTTTAACGACGTGGCCATTTAAGGACGTGGCCATTTAAGGACGTGGCCATTTAACGACGTGGCCCTTTAACGACGTGGCCCTTTAACGATGTAGTTTGGCCCTTTAATGACGTGGCCCTTTAAGGACGTGGCCATTTAAGAATCAGTATCAATGTAACAAAACTATCACCAGATTAGAAACCGCCGTCCAATCAGTTCGTTGTTTTTATTCAAATCAGAATAATAAATTATAAAAATTATGTTTATTTAAACCACTTGACTGTTAAAAAAAACACGTTAATAAACATTTATAAAAAATAAAAATGTAACAATTTATAAAATTAGTTTTTATTGAAAAACAGCAACGTTCAAGTTCAACAACATTCGATGTTTTAAATCAATCAACGATTTGTGTTTTAGTGTGTGTGTGTTTTTCCTTTTACTGTGTGTGTGTGTGTGTGTGTGTGTGTGTGTGTGTGTGTGTGTGTGTGTGTGTGTGTGTGTGTGTGTGTGTGTGTGTGTGTGAAGCGGTGCAGCCTCCAGTTTCTTTGTTTCTGTCGGAGGAAAAGGTCAAAGTAGCAGAGAGAATTAATTGAAGAGTGAGAGAGCACAGCTGCTTCTGTCAGAGTGTGTGTGTGTGTGTGTGTGTGTGTGTGTGTGTGTGTGTGTGTCCTGCAGCTCAGTCAGTAACTGTAGAAAACTTCACACGTTTACGTTTTTCCTCAAAAGACTCAGGTTAACTGAAATGTCCATAATCGTCTCTAATTGGTTAATTGGTTAATTGAAACGTTTATAATTGAATAAATGTAGCAAGATTAGCTAAATGAACTTTCTTAGCTTGGTTAGGCAAGATAAGGTAAATTAGTTAGCTGACGAACGGTAAATTAGACGAGCTAGCTTAGTTAGCAAAGTAGTCAATTTACTTTTTTAATAATTAACTTATTAAGCTTGGTTAGCTAAGATAAAGTACTGTAGCTTAGTTAGCAAAGGATGCTAAATTAGCTAGCTTGGTTAGCAAAGATAAGTAACTCAGTTAATTTATCTGAATTAGCAAGATTAGCTAAATTAATTACTTTAGCTGGGTTAACTAAGATAAGGTGAGGTGGCTTAGTTAGCTGACGAAGCTAAATTAGCTAGCTGAATGTTAGCTAAACTGCATCAGCTGTGGTAACACCACTTTAGCTAATTTACCTGAATTAGCTAAGATGGCTGAGTTAGCAAAGAAAAGTCAATTAGCTAAATTAACAACTTTAGCCGGGTTAGCTAAGATAAGGTAGCTTAGTTAGCTGATGAAGCACCATTTGGAAAATTAGATGAGCTAGCTTAGTTAGCAAAGGAACATTTTTTGGTCAAATTAGCTAAATTAACTTATTTAGTTAGCTTATAAGGTCTGGCAGCTTAGTTAGCAAAGGATGCTAAATTAGCTAGCTTGGTTAGCGAAGATAAGTAACTCAGTTAATTTATCTGAATTAGCAAAGGGACGTCGATTAGCAAGATTAGCTAAATTAACTAAAAACCATACTTAAAGTATGTTATCTTAAATTAGCAATGGACGCTAAATTTTTCGCTAAATTAGCCAGTTAGCGACACATTATTAGCTGTTTAAAAACAATGATAATAATCCCAATAAAACAACAAAAACCTCAACTTTTTAACTTTTTTTTTTACAGTGCAGTGTTGTTGTTGATTGTATGTACACGTCTCTATGTGTGTGCGCGCCGCCTCGTTACCTGGCGCCGTGACAACCCTCTTTTTGGTATGCAGCGGAGCGGCGCCGGTGGCGGAGCAGAGTTAATAGCTCCTCTGTGGCGACGCTCTGATCCTTCATCACCCTCCATCACCTCACACGCCGTGATACAAACACCAAGTGGCACAATTTAATGAAGTTCTGTTCTTTAAAGCAAGCGGCGGTTTTAAGCCTTGATGGCGTTAGCGGCGTTAGCAGCGTTAGCTCCTTCAGCTCATCTGTTTCTTTGAATAGTTTCAGCGGGCGGATCGATGCGTCGGTTTTCTCCCTGGCCTTTCAGCGCTGTCACCCGTCATCCACAGATGCAAATTCACGTCAGAAACTGGTCTGACACTTTTCCTGTCGGGGGGGATGGGGGAGGGGATGGGGGAGGGGATGGGGGAGGGCGAGGCCTGAAAAACGACGGCGCTCAGCAATAAACGAGGTGAAGGCCTCGGTTCTCAGAAGAGAGAGACCTTTTCCATCAAAGTTTTCTCTGACAAGACGAGGATGTGATAGGACGCTCGCTAAAGTTCATCAGGTTGTGGACGGAGACGGAAAAAAAAAAAAGAAAAAGAAAAGAGGAATAAGACGTAAAACGTTTTAGTTTCAGTTTTAACTTCAACGTAGCTCGGTTAGGTGAGGTAACGCTATTAGCTAAGGATGCTTTGTTTGGTAAATTAGCTACGTTAACAAGTTTAGCTGGGTTAGCTAAGATAAGGGAGCTCAGTTGACTGAATTAGCTAAAGATGCTTTGTTGGCTAAATTAGCTAAGTTAATATGTTTTGCTGGGTTAGCCAAGATAATGACACTCAGTTAACTAAATTAGCCAAGGTAGCTTAGTTAGCTTGGTTAGCTAAAGTAACCCTATTAACTAAAGATACTTAGTTTGCTAAATTTGCTAAGTTAACATATTTAGCTGGGTTAGCTAAGATAAGGGATCTCAGTTAACTAAATTAGCTGAGTTAGCATGGTTAGCTAAAGATACTCACTTTGTTAGCTAAGTTAACGTGTTTAGTTTGGTTAGCTAAGATAGGGGACCTCAGTTAACTGAATTAGCTAATGTAGCTTTGTTAGCTAAGGTAACGCTATTAGCTAAGGATGCTTTGATGAATTAGCTAAGTTAACGTGTTTAGCTGGGTTAGCCAAGATAAGGAAGTTAGTTAACTAAATTAGCTAATGTAGCCTAGTTAGCTGAGGATGGTATATGCTAAATTAGCCAAGGTAGCTAAGGGAGCTGCGTTGGTTAATGTAACTAAGTTTAGCTAATTAGCCGAGCTAACTAAGCTAAGGTAGCAGAGCTTTTCCCTTGTTCGCATCGAACGGTTGCGACAGAAACGGATCAATTCATCAGTCGATTAGAGTTTTTTTATTTCAGCCGTCGACGCTCAGACGAATGAGTCAGATATTTCTGCAGAGAAAGACCTTTTCTAGAGTTGAGAGTTTGGCAAAGTCCTGACAGAATGAGAATGTGAAACGTTCTCGTTAAAGTTCACCCAGGAGGAAAAAAACTACAAAAGTAAAAAGAACAAAGGAGGAAGAAGAAAGAAGGTGTTATAATCTAAGCTAAGTAGGCTAAGCTAGCTGAGTTAGCTGAGGTAACCTATTCAACTAATATGGCTAAAGAGTAAAGTTAGCTGATAAAACTATGTTTGGTGAATGAGCTTCATTAGCGGAGGAGCCTCAGTTTGCTATATTCGATAGCTTGGTAAGCTAAGTTTAGCAAATTTCCTGAGATAAATTAGCTTAGTTAGCTAATAAAGCTCTACTTGGTAAATTAGCTTCAATAGCGGATAAGCCTTTGTTTGCTAAATTAAGTAAGCAAATTTACTTTAGTTAGCCAACTTAGCTCAGTTTGCTATAGTAGCTGAGTTAGCCAAGAAAAAATCAGCTAGTCAAATTAGCTAAAGTAGCTATCTGTTAACAAGAACTAAAGACGTATGAAGGAGCTGCCATTTTACTTTCTGAATAAAGTTTATACAAATTTACCTGAGTTAGCCAAGTAAGCTAAGGAGTTAGCTAAGGAAAGTCAAGTAGCTAATGTTTTAAATTAGCTAAGGTAGTTTAGTTAGCTAATGAAGTTCTGTTTGGTGAATTAGCTTCATTAGCAGAGGATGCTCCGTTTGCTATATTAGATAGCTTGGTTAGCTAAGATTAGCAAATTTGCCTGAATTAGCTAAGGTAACTTATTTATTAGAACTGGGTTAGCTTAGTTAGATAAATTAGAGTTAGCCATCTAAGATAAATTAGCGAAAGAAAGTCAAGATAATTTATTTAGCTGGGTTAGCCCAATTAAATAAATTAGGTTAGTTAGCCTAGTTAGCTAATAAAGCTCTGTTTGGTAAATTAGCTTGGTTAGCTAAGATTAGCCAATTCACCTGAATTAGCTAACATATTTATCTGAGTTAGCCAAGTTAGATGAATTAGCCTAGATAGCTTAGTTAGCTAATAAACTTCTGTTTGGTAAATTAGCTAACCAAGTTACCTCCTACTCAGCTAAATAAGCTAGTTTACCACATTAGATTAATTAGCCAAATTAGCTGAGTTTGTCATAGTAGTTGAGTTAGCTAACGAGCGTCAGTTAGCTAAATTAGCACCTCTAGCAGTACCTGAAACAACCAGTAGGTGTCAGTATTTGACTGTTTAAACTCGCGGTGGCACTAAATGTTTCAACTTTAACGTTATTGATCCATGAAATCAAATAGAACACTGATGGATTCTCAGAATTCCTTTTAGAATTCCAACAGAACGTTGACGTAGCGACTAAACTTAAATCAAACTTAGTTCAGCAAATGTTCTTTGTTCCTCTTTATTTCTTTGTAAAACTCTGAGTCTTATTCCTCCGGAGGAAACGGGACGATGAGAGGCCGTTTCTCTGGGTTCTTGACCCACTTTAAAGTTCCTCGCTGTGGTGGATCTTTCAAAAACCTCAACGATGACCCAGTCCCGGACAGATGCTGCTGCTGCTGCGACAAACGTTAAAATAAAACCTCCCGACGTCAACGATGACACAAAAACCACTTCTAAGAATAAAAAAAAACGAAAAACACGTGTTAATTAACGCTTTAACACCATTTTTACTGTGAAGTTAATGCTAATTTTAGCATTTTGCTAATTAGTCATGCTAATATGCTAGTTAATGCTAACGTCAACATTAGGTTAGGTTCTGCTGTTTTGTTAGCTAGGTATAAACAAGCTCATGTTAGCATAGAGTTAGACAGTTTCTTTGCTCAAATGCTAATGGTAGCATTAATTTGTCTAAAATGCTAACTTTGTTAAAATGCTAGTGTTGCCTAGTCCTAAACATTTAATGCTAATGTCAACGTTAGCGTTAGTTAGATTCAGTTTGTTTTACTAAAATGCTAATGTTAGCGTTAAATTAGGGCTTACTTTTTGTGCTTAAATGCTAATGCTAGTTCTAAATAGTCTACTGGTGACAGCTAATGCTAAAATGCTAATGCTAAAAGTATTTTGCTAAAATGCTAGTGATAGCATTAATTGGGATAAAGTGCTAATTTTGCCAAAATGCTAGTGTTAGCTAGTTTTAGTGTTTTAGCTAGGTATAAAAGCTAATGTTAGCATTGAGTGTTCTTGGTAAAATGCTAATGATAGCCTTCAGTTGAATCTAATTTATCTAGCTAAAATGCTATTGTTAGCATTATGTAAAATTATACTTCGTGCATTTCAATGCTAACATTGGCTAGTTTTAAAGATTTAATGCTAATGTCAACATTGGGCTGGGTTCTGGTTTTTTGTTAGCTAGTGGTAATGTTAGCATTAGCATGGATTATTGTTTGTTAGCTGAATTTTAGTTGCTAAAATGCTAAAGATAGCATTAAGTTGGATTGGGATTTTTTTTTGCTAAAATGCTAATGTTGGCTAGTTCTAAAAATTTAGTGCTAATGTTAGCATTAGCGTGGATTCCACTATTTTGTTAGCTAGGTGTAAACAAGATTATGTTAGCATTGTGTTTTCTTGCTAAAATGCTAATGTTGGCTAGTTCTAAACATTTAGCGCCAATTTTAGCATTAGCATAGATTTTAGTGTTTGTTAACTACGTCTCAATAAGCTAATGTTAGCATTGATTTCTTTTGGTGAAAAGATAACCATGGCTTGTTCTAAACATTTAGTGCTACAGTTAGCATTAGCATGGATTCTACTGTTTATTAGCCAGGTACAAACAAGCTAACGTTAGCATAAAGTTGTTGTAGAAACTAATGAACCCTCGCGGTTCCTCGTCGTCTTCGTGGCCCAGTTGTTTCGCTACGTCTCCAACATGTTTAAACTTTAACCAGGAAGTTTTAGGAGCGGACCTCCAGTAGAGCCGAGGCTGCTGGGAGATCTGACCCTGATTCTCTTCACCTCCTCGTCACCTCCTCCTCCTACTCCTCCTCCTCCTCGTCTTTCTCTTATTAAGATTTCAAAGATACAAAAGGCGTCGGGCTGATTGCTTTTCAGGGAATCTGCCTTTAATAATTACAGCTGGAGACGCTCGGGGTAACGTTTGACTAATGGAAAACTAGATTTTTTTTCACTGAGGAGGTGAAGGAGGAGGAGGAGGAGGAGGAGGAGGAGGATCTATATATTGACGAGCCATCAGCCGACACAGATCAGGAGAAAGTGCTTCAGACTCGTCGGAGACGACGGCGCCATCGTCCAGGAGGAGGAGGAAGAGTTAACCTTCTGATTGTGATGACTCCCTCCTCCTCCTCCTCCTCCTCCTCCTCCTTGAATCAAAATGTAAATGGCGGCGTCTCTGAGGAGATCTAAGCTCCAGCTCTGGGATTTCGCTCGTATCGATTGTATGAAGTGAGTCCGAGTCGCTGTGTTTCAACGAACCGATGTGTTTTCTCCCCCGACGCTCCGTGACAAGGAATTACCCAGAGTTCAACTGGGCTCCGTCGTTTAATGACATTTCACATTTTCACAGCGAGCGCTCGAGACTTCTTAATGATTTTTTTTTTTTTTTTAACAAAGAACCTACTTTACTTCACGATTTAATGTTTTTAGCTTCAAATAAAAGACACCTCGTGAATATTTCAACTCCAGATATTTGTCAACGTACATGACATCGGGTTGAATAAAAATATAAAACCATTTCTACTACGAAGTTAGCGCTCGTCCTGACACCAGCGTAAAAATATGGAAATTATTGAACCAAAATTACAAAGGAAACAAAGCGACGGTATCCTAAAATGATCTAAGTTCATTAACGCAGCCAAGTTTGTTAGCCGAGCTAGCGGAAGTGGTTGGATATGCTAATTAGCTAACTTAGCTAAGGTATCGCGAAATTAGTTAAATTAGCTGAGGCACCTTAATGAGACAAGTTAGTTGATGTAGTTAAATTAGTTTGCTAATGCAGCTAAGTTGACTGATGTAGCTAAGTTAGCTAATGTGGCTAACTAAGTTGGCTAATGTATGTATGTTGTGTATCTAGCTAAGTTAGCTAATGTAGTTAAGTTAGCTAATGTAGCCAAATTAGCTAATGTAGCTAAGTTGCCTAATGTAGCCACATTATCTAATGTAGCTAAGTTAGCTAATGTATTGTAAAATTAGTTAAATTAGCTAGCGCACCTTAATGAGACAAGGTAGTTGATGTAGCTAAGTTAGCTAATCTAGCTAAGTCAACTTAAGTTAGCTGAAATAACTAAATTAACCGAGGTATCACAAAATTAGCTAAGTTTAACAAAGTAGCTAATTTAGCTAAAGTAGCTAAGCTACCTGGGGTGGTTAAATTAGCTAAAGTATCACAAAATCAGCTTAGTTAGCTTAGATGGCTAAATAAGTTAGCTAAGTTATCTCACATAACTTGAGCTAAAGTTAGCTGAAATAACTAAATTGTTAGCTAGCGTAGCCAAGTTTGTAGCTAAGTAGCTAAGCTAGCTGAAGTGGTTAAATTAGCTAAGGTAGATAAAGTAATAAAGTTAGCTTAACCGCATTCAATTAGCTACAATGTCACAAAACTAGCTAAGTTAGCTAACTTAGCTGGCAACTGGTGGGTCTTCCAACATATCCCATGATGCATTGCAGCGTTAGACGACATGAAGCTAAAGCTAAAGTTCACGCGACGTCTTTTAACTTTAAACGTCTCGTGTTTCTTTTAGTTTTCGTGGTGTTTTCTTACGTTAAAGCGTCAGAACGTCTCCGTTGTTACGTTTGTTACGTTTTGTAGCTTTAACTCCTCAACTCTTTGACATAAACGTTGTTTTTGTATCAACGCTGAGACTCTGCGGCGGCGGGGGGTCCGACCTCTTCACCACTTGACGGATTTTACTGTAAACACTGATGTTAAAGCTCAACTTTACTGCTTCTACTTTCATTCCCCCTGAACGGAAATTAAATTTTCACGCTTGTGGTCGTACAGTAAACATGCCACAGACGGGACGCGGAGTGTGTGTGTTTTAAAGCGTGTGTGTGTGTGTGTGTGTGTGTGTGGTATGTTGTGTTGTGAGCTGTAGCGAAGCGACGCAGCCGACTGATCCATCCATCATCAGCTCGTAGTCTCTCTGTTGCTCCCTCCTCAAACTCGGTTTTTGTTTGGAAACCATCCATCATATTCCTGAAAGACATGGTGTGTGTGTTACAGTGTGTGTGTGTGTGTGTGTGTGTGTGTGTGTGTGTGTGTGTGTGTGTGTGTGTGTTTACTTTAAACAAAACAACAGTAACAGCTGTAAAAAGTCGTTCTCAGGAATATTTTCACACGGTTCCAAATAGAGAGAAAGTAAGAAAAAAATCCCCCAGAGGACGACGTTTTTAAACGTTTTGTTACATTAAATTAAAAGATTAACATTCTGGAATGTTTACAAAGTTTCTATGTTCCGCTGACAATGTTTAGTTTTAGCTACGTTGTTATTTCTTTAAAAAAAAAAAAAAGGTTCATGTTAGCGCCGTTAGCTAACAAGGATGTGGGGGATGTTTGAGCTAACGCTAAGCTCCGCCCACAAACGTCACAAGCCAATCACAAAAAGTTACGACAAGGTTTAGAGTAAAAAGCAGAATCCAATAATTAATCCATAATCGAAGCTAATGCTAACATTAGCATTAAATGTTTATTCCTAGCTACCATTAGCATTTTGGTATGAACTCTATCCATCGTTATGCTAACATGAGGAAAATCAGCGTTTGTTGTAGGTAAAGTTTGTAGTTTAGCTGCTAAAGCTAATGCTAATGTCAGCATTAAATGCTTAGATATAACCTAGCGTTAGCATTTTACCATAAACTGTATCATCCACCGTTTTGCTAACATGAGTATTAATATTTTTGTTGTGTTTCAGTTGAACATCATTGTTTGTTTTAGCTAACAGTTTTAATTCAAACTGCTAACGCCAATGTTAGCATTAAATGTTCAGCACTAGCTAACATTAGCGCTTTAGCACAAACTGTATCCATCGCTATGCTAACACGACTGTTAATGTTTGTTGTTGTGTGTCAGTGGAACAGCAGCGTTTGTTGTAGCTCACAGTTGTAGTTTAATAGCATTAAATGTGTATAACTAGCCACCATTAGCATTGTAGCATGAACTCTATCTGTCATTATGCTAACATGAGGGACATCAGCGTTTGTTGTAGCAAAGTTTATAGCCGCTGTAACGTTGTAAGCCGCTAAAGCTAATGCTAACATTAGCATTAAATGCTTAGACATAACCAACGTTAGCATTTTACCATAAACTGTATCGTCCATCTTTTTGCTAACATGAATATTAATATGTTTGTTGTGTTTCAGCTAATGGTTGTAGTTAAAGCTGCTAATGCTAATGCTAACGTTAGCATTAAATGTTCAGAACTAGCTAACATTAGCACTTTAGCACAAACCATATCCATCGCTATGCTAACATGACTGTTAATGTTTGTTGTTGTGTGTCAGTGAAACAGCAGCGTTTGCTGTAGCTAACAGTTCTAGTTTAAGCCGCTAATGCTAACAGCATGTAGCATGAACGCTATCTGTCGTTATGCTAACATGAGGGACATCAGCGCTTGTTGTAGCTACGTTCTAAATAAAAGACTGTAACCCAAGCTAATGCTAATATTAGCACCAAATATTTAGTAGTGATCTAAGTTGATGCTAACATTAGCTTGTTTATAGTTAGCTAAAATTATAAAGAACCGAATTCAAGCTAGCATTAAATGTTTGTAACTAGCCACCATTAGCATTGTAGCACGAACTCTATCCGTCGCTATGCTAACATGAGGGACATCAGCGTTTGTCGTAGCTAACGGTTGTAGTTTACGGCGCTAACGCTAATGCTAACGGTATGAACCTTCTTCTTTGTGTCTCTGACGCTTTGTTCTTTGGAGTAAAGTTTTCCAGTTTGACGTCGGACAGAAGGAGAAAGTGAAAGTTTAACTCACGTCGGATCGTAAAATCAGACGCTACGATTAGTTTTATTTCTCTTTATCTAGGTCTCTCTCTCTCTCTCTCTCTCTCTCTGGCCTGTTTCCTGAACATCTGTGGACTCAAAGCTACAAATGACGTGATTATGATATATCATGTAACAGAGAAAGTCTCTTTGTTTCTCCGTAAAAGAAAGAAATCAATACGAGGAGGAAGAGGAGGAGGAGGAGGAGGAGAAGCCTTGAGGGGGACGGAGGAGGCGTCTGACCAGGTAGACCGGGGTTAGGTCCGGCCGGAGGGTGGAGGAGGTTTTAGAAATGCTGATTCCACATTTAGCCTGACAGTGATTCATGCCTCGGCCTCGGCGTCCGGTTAGCCCGGTACCTGAGGGTCCGGACCGAGGAGGATCAGCTGCAGACCAGGACGGGGTTAGGAGGAGGAGGAGGAGGAGGAGGTGCTTTATTTTTAGAAGCAGTAAAAAGTCTGGGAGGGAGGACAAGATGGAGGAGACGAGGGAGTTGAGAAGAGAAACTGAGATAAATCTGAGAGTCAAAATCTTAAAAAATGTAAGAAACGTGTTGAGTTTCTTTGTTTCGGTTTCATCCGGACGTTTTATTTCACCAAATAAAGAAGATTTTTTTACAAGTTTTAATAGAAAAAGGAAAATATTAGCATCTTAGCAAGAAAACTGGCTCATATTTTATGCTAACGTTAGCATTTTAGTCAAATAAACAGGCTCCAACTTTATGCTAACGTTAGCATTTTAGTTAAATAAACAGGCTCCAACTTCATGCTAACATTAATTAAAAAAAAAAAAAAAAGTTTAATGCTAACGTTAGCACTTTTAGCTTAAAAAGTCAGGCTTCAACTTGATGCTAAATTTAGCCAAGAGAAGCTAATTCTATCTCTATACTAATGTTAACATTCTATCCAATAAAGCAGGCTCCAAATTTATGCTAAATTAGCAGTAAATCTTTACTTTAGCAACCAAAAATATACAAAAATCCTACCCAATGCTAGTATTAGCATTAATGTTTTGCAACTAGCTAGTCAATATTAGCATTATTGCAAAAAGACTTAGCATAAACCATTAGCATAACATCAGAGCTGACGTTTGTTTTGCTGAAATGCTAATGTTAGCATAAAGTTAAAGCCTGTTCTTTAGTTCTAAGTTTAGAACTTTATTTCCTACTTTTTATTAAAATACTGAGTAGACCTTTTTATTAAGTTTAGCTAGTTTAGAGAAGATGTATGCTAGCGTGCTAACATGCTAACTGAGGCTAATCTAACCAGGAAGTTAAAACTTTAAGACGTGTCTATTGTTTGTCAGTCCACTGTTAGCATCTGTTAGCGTAGCGTGGAGGTCGTCGTTCTACTTCCTGTTTCGTTGAATTTAAAAATATTTAAACTTCAGATCAAAAAGGTTCAGTTGTGTTTGTTTCAGGAGACGAAGTCGCTGCAGCTGCCAAGTGAAAAGGTGAAGAGATGAAGCCGTCGCCACGACGACGTTGTTGTTGTTGTTGTTTGTGTTCATTCATCAACATGTTTTATTTGTTTTGATTTAAAGGAAAAAATTGTATTTGTTTAAATTTTTATTGATTTATTTTGTTATTTTTCAGTTATTGATATTTATTTATTTTGTATCAATTTTTAAAACATTTAACTATTTTTTAAAAGATTATTTTTATTTATTGTTTTATTTATGTTAAAATATGTAATTTATTGTTGTAATATTATTGAAAAACTAAATAAAATAATAAAAATATACAAATAAATGAGGTATAATAAATAATGTATAAACTAAATATTATTAAATAAAATAACATAAATACATAAATAAAAATGTAAATAAATAGCAATTAATGATATAAATGAATACAAATAAAGAACATATAGATATATTAAAATAAATAAAATGATAAAATAAATCAAATCAAGATGTTTAAACATTTTAAAAAAATGAGAATATATAAATAATTAATATACTAATAAATAAAAAAACAGTATAAATATGGATTTAAATTAAAACATTTATATTTAAAAATACATAAATAACAAATATTGATACATGTAAATAAATATGAAAAAGTTTTACAACATGAAACTCAGTGAATTATTTGTCTAATAAATAAATAAACAAAGAAATGTTTGTCAACAAGTCGTCGTCGTCGTCGTCACGGCGACAGTAGGTGAAGTGGGCGGAGCTTCAACACAAACGAGAAGAAGAAAAATCTCAGTTCATCTGTCAAATGTGACGGAGACGAGTTAGGACACACACACACACACACACACTGACCTGACACACACACACACACACACACACACACACACACTGACCTGACACACACACACACACACACACACACTGACCTGACACACACACACACACACACACACACACTGACACACACACACACACACACACACTGACCTGACACACACACACACACACACACACACACACAGACACACACACACACACACACACACACACACACACACACACACACACACACTGACCTGACACACACACACACACACACACACACACTGACCACACACACACACACACACACACACACACACACACACACACACACACACACTGACACACACACACACACACACACACACACACTGACCTGTGTGTGTCGACATCAAACTCATGTTTCTGTTTCAACATGAATCAGTTTTGTTTTTTGTTTTTTTTTTTTTTACAAACTTTCTTCATTTTTTTTTTTTTTTTTTAGTTTGTTTTATTTTTTATTTTTGTTCAATTTATTTGATTAAAAAAACAGGAAAAAAT